>PVKZ01003030.1:0-165259 GCA_004027375.1 Macroglossus sobrinus
TGTTCTGTTTAATTCTATGGAAACTATTTTACCTGATCACTGGTGACCAATTTTACAGCTTCTTTAAACTTCCACAAGTAAGTACTCCCTCTTCTCTCTTTGTTTAAAGTAAGATAAATGATTATAAGGTAAAGTTAGATAAAGAAAGTTAAGAGAAAGAGTGGACTAGATGTTATCTGGAGCCCACCTAGATGTTTTCATCTGATATCTTTCACCTAGGGAGAGATTTAATTAGATGTCAACTGTTCTCACTATTATGCTGTGAAAAATTTATTTCAGTGAATCACCTTATCTTATAAAAATAAACATATAATCAAAGCCTATGAGAAACTGTGCGCACTTTGTAGCAGCTTCCAAATTTGTTACACTCTGGTGAAAACACAGTATGCCAGGTCGACTATGCATTAAAACAAAGTTTGCTTTCTGGGAACACTTTGTCCAAAATTGATGAAAAGAACAAGTTTAGGGCAAGGACCTAGGAGGTAAAAAATGACAAAAAAAAGTGCAAAACTAATACAAAATAGTAGAGAAAGGAAGAATTCCGGGATTCTGGATGTGAATGTGTTTAGGGAAGAAGAGCTAATAACATTATGAGTTGTCATCAAAAATATAAATAACTTAACCCTGTGTGACCAACTGCTCATAAGCTGCCCTGTAACACTGATGGGTGAGCATGTGTCACATCAATGAGCTTAGTCTGTCTCTTCCAGCCTGAAGTCTAAACCATTTCGGTAATCATTCACACAACTTTAAAGTACAATTTCCCAATTGATGAGAACTATCAATATACCAGGTAATGCTAATTTTGTTAGATGAGATCTAAAAATTCAACTCATAAGATACCAAATAGTAGCCAATGGAGTGCCCTTCACAACTTGCTTCTGAAAGCATTAATTGCGGAAGATGGAAAAGTAATATTTTTACTTTGACTTCCCACTTCAAGATAAGAATGACTCTATCAGAATTTTTACAAAATTATAAATAAGAAGAAAATTTGATATCTGGTTATAACAGCTGCTGGATCATGTGCAACACCATCTCAGGAGGGGTAAGAAATGAAGCATGAAAATATAGTAAAGGCACCATTAGAGAGCTACATGAAGAATCTTTTGAAATTATAACCTAATTAGGCCTATGGGAAGAGAATGCCTTGCCAAATGCATGTATTCATCTATTATATGCCGAAATATTTCTTCCCTTTATTATTCAAATTATTCATTGAGAATAAGCTTTATAACACCATCAATCAAGAAAAAAAATGAAGATGTTATAGTGGAAAAATTACTAGAGTTCTGGACCTTTATCTGTCACTAATGTGCAAACTTGGGCAAGTCATGTCTGTCTGGTGACTGTTTCCCCACCAGTAAAGCTGCAGTTTAAATACTTGTTCTCAGACTATGGGGGAGATGCAGGTGTCAGTTCTTGGTTGCTTTTGATTTACACGTGTGTGTGCAGCATCTCTAGAGCTTTTGTGCATGATGGTGCTGACCACCTTCTAGAGCTCCCCTCTCCAAGTCATGGCCTAATGTCTCTGGGAGTTAGTGGGGGAGGGGGTGGAGTTCCTCCTCTTTGTCATCTAGGTCCTTCCAGCAAAACCAAGACCATAGCACCAAGGTAGCAGGTCCAAAGAGACTGTATTACTGAAGGACTGGGGTACTTTAAAGTGAAAATTATGACAGAAGAGGGCAAAAGTCATCGTTATGCACTACATGTCATTCATTTCTAGAATAAGTACTGCACAGGGAGAAAGTGCCGTTCTGGAGTGCAGCTTCCTTCTTAGCCTGTCCTGCTTCTACAGGACAATGGAGGTGTCAACTGGAGAAGTGGCTTTGCATTCAGGCCCCCTCATAAAAAGTGAGGTTGAGGCGTCAGGCCCTGTCGCTTGTGTAGTGGTATATATGGCCGTAATGTTCATCTCTATAGAGTTTTCACTTCTAATGGTTACATATGTCAGATTTCTCCAAAGCAACTTTCATTTATTCATTCATTCACTTACTCATTTATTTTTCAAGTATAAAAAAAAGGAGTCTACTCTTCCTCTGCCAAGTAAAATAACAAACAAGTCATTAAACAACAAAATCTTGGATTGTGATTAGCACTCTTAAGTAATAGGGAGAAGAATGGGAGTTGCACAGGGTGGGTGTTACTTTAGGTAAGATAATCAAGAAAGGTCTCTGAGGAAATAGTATGAGCTGAGATTTTGTCTATGAAATTATGATAAAATTGTACTTACCTTGAAGGTTTTTGTTGAGGATTAAATGAGAAGAGTGCAAAGTAATTACCACTGCATGACTTATAGTTAGCACATAAATATTAGCAGCTATTATTCATGTTCTTTTATCATTAATCTTCATAACAGTCTGGCAAGATGGGCAAAGAAGATCTTATTGATTCTACTTGATAGATGCAGAAATTGTAACTCAGAGAGGTTAAAAGACTTATCCGTGGCCACAGAACTGCCTATACTCTCAAATCACTTGGGAGCAACACCTCTTTATCTATCTGTTCTTTTGTCCTTCTCGCCATCTCTCCATCCATATCCATTCATCTATCTATCTACTTACATCAGTCAGGGTTTTCTGGAGAAAAAAAAGACAAATAAAAAAATATAGAGATGTATATAGATATAAATATAGATATAAAGCATGATATAGATATAGATATAGTCCTATTTATCTCCTATCTTACAATAGGAGAGAAAGAAATTGTAAAGAATTGGCTCACATGTCTGGGGGAGCTGGCAAGTCTGAAATTTATAAAGCAGGTCAGAAAGCTGGAGCAAGAATTGATGTTGCATCTTGAGTCTGGAGGCAGAATGTCTTCCTTTTCAAGGACCTCAGTCTTTTTTTCTCTTAAAGCCTAGATAAGGCCCATTATGGACAGTAATCTCCTTTACTCAAAGTCTACTGATTTAAATGTTAATCACATCTAAAAAATACCTAAACAGCAATATCTAGGCTGATGCTACCAAACAAATGAGCACCCTAATCTATTCAAGTTGATGTATAAAATTATCTATCTATTCACCTACCGACCTGTCTATCTCTGAGTGCATATTACCTTTTGTCACGGGTCTTATATTAAGTTATTGAGTAAAAGGAAGCTCTCTATTAGTTTCAGCCCTGGGCTTGGGAGGTACAGGCAGACTCAGATTCCTGGCAAGCATTCTTCCATGGATATTCCTTGATAGAATGTGCCTCTTGTTCTAAATGACATTATAAATCATGTTATTTTAGTGTCATGCATTACAGTGGATGTGCACCACTGTTCCAGGTATCTGGTGTAACCATTTTATTTATTTTCATTCAGCTCAGTTGAGCAAATCAAGTGCTCTCACAAAATGATTTCCCATGAATTCATTCTAACATTACAATATCAAAGAGACCCCAAGAGGAGAAAACTAGCCTTCCCTTTGTATGTGTGAAAATATGAGTTTCATTCTTGGTCTTTCATTAAATTACACACAAATATTTTGTGAGTTTAATAAAGAAGTTGGTTGTCAAAATAAGATACTCAGTTCCATTTATTGTTTCTGTAATAACACCTAGATATTTATTATAAGGTAATAATCTGCAATGTAGTCAGTGATTTATGTACATACATATTATTTAAAATTGTGAAAATGAACACAAACTTAATACTTAATAATAAGCAAATGGCTAACTGTATTAGAGTATGTTTTTCAACCCTTTAAAATGCTTTATGAGACTTTTTTAAAGACATGAGAAACTGCTTATAAATTGTGCAATTAAAGTAAAATTCTCTATTTTTCTCTATTTGTAATATCTGAACTATACAAAAGTACATAGACTAGAAAGATATTACCTAAAAAATATATAGTTATATTCTAAAATGACTATTATCTCTGGATGGAAGTAGTATGGATGATTTCATTTTGCTTTTTCATATTATTTTTATTAAAATTAGCTTTTATTCCACACTGGTACAATTTTACAATAATACAGATAAATGAATTTAGTGTGCACATAAAAATAAAAAGAAGAAAAAACTCTAGGTATCCCAGTGCTCTGTGGTGAGCTTAAGTGGTGTATTTTGTGGCATACACCATCTTTTTGATGCTCAGTCTTTCATACACTAATAAAATTTAAAAAACATGGCAATATGCCCTAGTCCATTCCATCAGCTATCAAATTTTTAAAGTATAATTTAGAAGAAAAATTTTAGAAAAAAAAATAAAGCTATCAATTTCACTTTGTACCTCTAGATCTTCACACCATAAAACTTCTTTTAAAGTTGATGAGCAATTTGTGTAACTATGGTCATGTTGTTTTTCTGCCTGCAATGTTCACTTCTCTCCCATTCACTTCATCTACCTCCCCAGTTCTGAATAGGTCTGGATGCTTACAAAAAGTTCTCTCAGTTTCCTCAAGCCCAGGGTAATCTTTCTTATATTCAGCACATCATATGTTCACATTAATTGTAAGGTTAGTCCTCCACTTGAACCCTTGACTCCACTTTCTCTCTCTTACATTAATTGTTTACTTCTGTTAATATATCCTTCACATTTACCAGTGGGTCTTTCTCTTTAGCACGTACACATGTTCAAGCCTCTTTCTGCCTGCCCTTTTAGTAAGCTTTCCTGCTTCTCTTGGCCTTTCCAGCCCAGCTAACCTGTGCTATCTTCATTTCTTCCTTCTTTAAGTTGTGAAAGTCAAGCTTTAACTCTGCTTATAACTGACCCTGTGTTACAGAAGGTTGCCCGTAACCTTCTAATTCTCAAATCTTGTTGGAAATTTTCAATATTCTTCTTATGCGATCTTTGTATGATGATTGTAATGGTCCGTCACTTATCCTTTGTGAAAAGCTTTTTCTTTGGCTGCCACGCCACTCTCTCTTTATTTTTCTTCTACTTTTCAGATCATTCTATATCTCTTCTTCACT
Source organism: Macroglossus sobrinus (assembly GCA_004027375.1). Taxonomy (NCBI): domain Eukaryota; kingdom Metazoa; phylum Chordata; class Mammalia; order Chiroptera; family Pteropodidae; genus Macroglossus; species Macroglossus sobrinus. The sequence goes on from PVKZ01003030.1 coordinate 4,903, forward strand.
GGATATTATGTTTTTCCATCTAATTTGGGATTAGTGTTTCCCAGGATTGTGGGGTTTTTTTATTTCTTTTCTTGTCCTCAGTTTATTGCATCTACTTTTTTTTAGTGATTTCATCCACCCCCCAGGGTTTCAACTAGAATCAATATGATGACTCTGACATAAATTACGATGCAATTTTTCTCCTGAGTTTTCGCTTATATCTCTATTTATCCTATGAACACTTACAGTTGCATTTTCCACAGATAACCTGAAACACCACATGTTAGAAATGAACTGATTAAAAAGCCACTCTTATCCCTTTCCTACAAATAACAATAATCTGATCATCTTTTTGTATTCCCTTTATGGTTGGTAGCTTTACCACCTACCACCTTCCACTCCCATCTAATTGTCTTCCACACAAGCCAGAGTTCTATTTTATTTTTAACAGTTATTACTATTCTCAATAACATTTTATTTGGCTTTCACTCCCTGATAAAGCGCAAGCTCCTTAGGTTGGCATAGGAGAACTTCATTGATTGAACCTCTCCATACCTCCAGAAAAGTCATTGTTTTTAGCTTTTTATTTAAGACTAGATATTGACCTTCATTAATCTATGCTTTAAATCTATGCTTCCATTCTTTCTTTTCTTCAAACATATCATACTTTGTTTTGTTCACTTGAAATACACATCCTGTCATGATCTGCCTATAAATTCCTATCTATCTGTAAATTTCTTCTCAGAAATAATTTTATGCTAAAAACTTTCTGAAACATCCAACCAGAAAGAACTAGTGACTCTCATGTACTTCTGTACTAGGTCATCTCCATCATCTTTTACAGAATGAATTTTTTTACACTTGTCTTTATTACTAAAATGTCTTTCCAAAACAATTATAAAATTTCTGAAGATAACTTGATTCTGATTTTTCTTTTGAACACCTATACAATTTAGTACAAGGGTAAACTATAAGTACTGCTCAATGAATATTTAATGCATGGATTTCACATCTCAGAAGTCCCTTCAGTGGATCTCATGAGTTTGCTTCACAGTTATTTAGTTCATTTGCCTATAATTCAGTAAGTACCCACAACAATGAGTAATTATCATTTGGTTTCATTGTTGGTTTATGGCTTGAGACTGCCCTGCTATTTTCTTGTTATCCGTCTTAAGAGGGATGGGCTCACAAAGGCATTTTTACAAAAGGAAACAAATATGCATTGCATCTCTGAGGATTCTGAGATCAGAAATTTTTATTTCAAAATGTATGGTTAACCTCGGGCAAAATAATGAATTCGGTGGTTTGCTTTGGAGACACTCAGCTCTTATAGCATTTTGCCACTTCTTTTTACAATCTCATTTTTCACTTACATATCTAGCGTGCATAATGCTCTCTGGTGCTCCTCATGAAAACCCCACCTTGAAACTGTCTCAGGTTACTATTCTTTCTTGAAACTCTTATTCCTTTATATTGTTATTACAAGTTGCTTTTACTGATCTAATAGGTTTAGTGGTCTTAGTTATGAGCAATTAAAAGCATTTTTATGTGTTATCAATCACAGATCCATTTGAATTTTAAAGAACATCTCTGAAGATACGTTATCTTTACTTGTATCTTTCTAATGGTGAAATTTCAGTTGCTTGGGGCAATAGAGAAGAGGGCATTAAGGCATCCTGGCACAAAGGTAGCTGGCTATTCTCTTGGTCATACAGTATTTATTTGAATACATGCTGGTAGTTGACAAAATTAAAGATTAAGTATATAGTCTCTCCCACAAGACTGCCCTCACTTCAAGTATAAGTTGCAAGTTTTGGGGGTCCCTAGAGCCACCTACAAATTCAAGAGTTCTAATGACTCCTCTTAGATTCATTGATTTATAGGAAAGATTTAAAGAACTTACTGAAAGCGTCATACTTACAATTAGCTTTTATTATAGGAATAGGATACAAACTAAAACCAACCAAAAGAGAGATGTACATAGGACACAGTTTGGGAAAGTTCAAAATGCAAAATTTCCAGGGATCTGTTACACTCTCAGAATTGAAGTGTGCCAATACTCAGAGTATTGCTAACCAGGGTAGTTCACCCAAGCTGTGGTGTCCAAAGTCTTTATTGAGTCTTCATTATGTAGACATGACTAATTAAACATAATTAAAACATTGGTCATGTGGTTAAACACAATCTCCATTCTCCCTACCCTCCTCAGATCCAGTAATTCCACCTTTGGGTGTTGTAAATAAAGGTCCAGAGGATCTTTTTAAGAAATTAAGAGTTTATCCAGATAATGATTTTGTGAACCAGGAGACAGCCCTCAGGATGAACCTGGAATACATTCCACAATGAAGAAGGGGATAAGGCAAGGTTTTTAAAAGCAAAAGTTGTAAGATGCTGACGATCAAAGTTATGAGTTATTTAGGAAAACAAAACCAGAAATGTATATCATCTGTTTTCTGATTGGTGAGGGCAACTGGCCTTTCATGGTTAGACTGACTCAATGGTCAAGCAAGAGGGGCTATGAGATGAGAACAATGGGTAATATATGATTAAGCATTTTCAACACCCTAGTTTCAGCCCAAGCCTGGAGAACAAAAAGGCTGTTTTTTGACCACATAATTGTAGTACAGAGAATATTTATCAGCAATGAAAGGAGTACAATTTATCAAACAGCACAATCATCACAGGGCAGTTGCTTGCTCTGCAGATGGTTTGGGAGTCCAAAAAGGCAAGTTATGCCTTGTAAGAAGCTTCAGAGCTCAAGCTGCAAAAATCCAAATGTTGGGTCACAAGTTATATTAACAATCTTATAAGTCCTCAGTATATACCTGAAAGAATTGAAAGCATGGTCTCAAAGAGTTGTTTGTACAACCAAATTCAAGGCAGCATTAATCAAAAAAGGAAGCAACTGGGAAGCAACTCAAGTGTCCATCAACAAATAATTGGATAAACAAAATATAGTATATACACACAATGGAATGTTATTCAACAATCAAAAGGAACGGAGTTCTGATACGTGCTAAAACATGAATGGACATCGAAAAACCGAAAGGAAAACTATTGTGTGATTTTGCTTATATGAGATATCTAGAATAGGTAAATTCTTAGGGATAGAAAGTAGAACAGAGATTACCAGGAATTGGGAGAAGTGGACAATGGAAAGTTATTGCTTAGCTATTGCAGAGTTTCTACTTTAGATGATGAAAAGTTCTGGAAATAAATAGTGGTCATGATTACACAAAATTTTGTATATCCTTATACCACTAAATTATACACTTTAAAATTGTTAAAATGTAATGTTACGAAAATTTTGTCACAATCAAAATAGCTAATTAATAACTATTTTCCTCTATTTAAAGAAGTATCTGAAAAATAGTGTGGTAAACAGAATAGTGGCCTAATGTGGTATACAGAACAATAGCCCCCACCCCCATATTTGCCTACTCCCTGATCTCTAGAATCTATGACTATGTTATGGTTACATGGCAAAGGAGGCTTACCAAATATGATCAGTATTACAAAACTTGAAATAAAGAGATTAGTCTGGATTATCCAGGTGTAAACAAAGAAATTTCTCTGGCTAAAGTCACAGAGATGTAGCAGAGGAGAAAGACAGCAGACAGATGAGGCAGAAAAATATGACATGTATCTATGAAAGGCTTGAATCCCTGTTGCTGGCTTCAAAGATGGGGAAGTGGGTTATAAACCAAGGAATGTAGTCTCCCCTAGGATCTGAGAATGACTCTAAGACAGCCAGCAGGGAAATGGAGAACTTAGCAGTACACATTCATGGAACTGAATTCTATCAGTGGATAGATTCTGAAAGAATCTGGAAATAGATTTTTCCCTAGAACCTCCTGAAAAAACAGCCCAATGACACCTCACTTTTGACCTTGGGGGACCCAGAGTCAAGAAATCAGCCAAGCCTATTGGATTTCTCACGTATAGAACTGTGAGATAATAAATTTGTGTTGTTTAAACAGATAAGTTTGTGTCAATTTTTTTTATGGTAGTGATAGAAACTATACAAATAAGACAGGAGACACTGGAATGCTTGTAAATACATCTAAATTTCTTCCAAAAAATATTCAAAATTTAGCAGCAACCAAAAGAGCATCATTTCTAAACATTTTCACCTTTCCCTTAGGAAGACTCCATGACATTTAAGAGTTTTGAAATTAAGCCACATAATTCCAAAATTTCTGAAATTCAGTTTTTTTTCCCTGGTTATGTTTTGACCTTTTCTAAAGGCCATCAAAGAAAATCAAATGACAACAAAAAAAATAAGAGAATATTGTTATTTTTTTCCCTAGTATGTTAGCAAAAATCTTAATCCAAATACTGCATATTTGATATTGAATAATAATGACTCAGGAGATGATATCTCACTTGCAGAATAAAATTACTATCACCTGAGAGAAAACAAATTTGTCCGCTTCACATGATAACACTCAGGACACTATTCATTTTGGGATTTGCTCCAAGCCTCAAGGTCAGGATCACTGAGTTAACTCCAGTCGTCTAGAGGAGGTATCTCAAGGATGGAGAATGCACACAGATATGATTCAGAATTAAAATAGAGATGTACTTTTTTCTTTCTGATGTATTCCTACCAATCCTGACTCTCATCCAGAACCTTAGTTTTATATTTCTCTATAAAAGATTACTACAAACTTAGTGGTTAAAACGACACACATTTATTATGTCATAGTATTTGTCGGTCAGGAGTCCTGGCACTGGACTGGGATCCCCCCCTCGAGGTGAACCAAGGTTACAGTCAAGGTGCTGGCTGAACTGTGTTTTTCCCTTGGCTAAGCTAGAAATGTTATCTGTGCCTTTAAACTCAACCAGATTGTTGCAGAATTCATTTCCTTGCTGCGTGTACCTGAGAGCTCTGACTTTTATTGGCTGTCAGCTTTCATCTGAGGCTGCCTTCAGGTCCTACGATAACCAGTGATTCTTTACTGTGAGAGCTGTGGGCTTTCTCAACACCACTGCTTACTTCATGGAGCCAGCAAAGAGAGGCTGTAAAGAAAATTGGCCTGCAAGACTTATACAATGTGATTTAATCACAGGAGTGTCATCCAATCACCTTTTCATATTCTGTTAATTAAAAACAGGCCACAGGTCCCACTCAGGTCCAGGGGAGTGTATTGTGCAAGGGCATGAGTGCCAGAAGGCAGGGGTCATTGGGATTGTTTTAAGGGCTGTTGCTCTCAGTTTAAGATTACATGATTTGTGTGGTTTTTCTATGCTTAACAGGTAAAATGATAACCAGACTTAGGTTGAGTTTTTAAATAACTATTCTCATTTAGAGGTGAAAATGGCAAGCATTGGCTAAAAGCACTGACTCTGGAGTATTTACATAGATAGACCAGGAATCAAATACCAGTTGTAATGTGCAATTTTGGGCTATTTAACTCCTGTAAACATTGACTTACTCCTGTAGAAAATGCAGATAAAAATACTTATCTAATAGTTTTTCTATGAGAATTAGAGAATACATGTAACATATTTAGAAAAGTTATAATACAAATGATCTATTTTATATATTTTCATTTTTATAAAAGATATATATTCTCAAAGTTAGTATATGGGCAAAAAGAACATGTTTTACAAGGTATCTATAGCATAAAACAATCTGTTAAATAGATGCAAATAGGAAATACCAAACATAAAGTTCACATTTTAAATAATCCCTTCTCTAGAGTTGAATTAAACTGGATGGGCTTATTTATTTATGTGTATGTATTTAGTAGACATACAAAATAATTGAGTGCCTCAACAATTTTTTCTTTTTGTTTCTTCATTGTTTTCCCCTTTAAATAATGACTTTGTCTGCATGAAGTATGAAACCATGAGGTATGTAAATATACAAATCAAGTGGCAGTAGAGGTGATAATTTTTCTAACAACCATTGTTTTGTTATGCCATGTGGACCCTATTTCATTTCGCATAAATTGTTGGACTATAAAACATGCTTCATGGTATGAGTTCATGTACCAACTGAATTTATTTTTGTCAATTAACAGCTGCAAATGCTGCTGAGATCCTCTGGCTAATGCACTGCATTTAGTTCATATTACAGCATCCGATGCAGATCACTCCAGGGAGGACATGGCTGTCTTGCAGAGAACAATTTTATTGTAGTCATTATTGTGGTTAGGAAATATATTCTTTAGCTTTTTATTATACTTCACTCATCACAGACATATTGATAACTAGTTAGGTAGGTAGGTACTTCTTGTAGGTGATTTATATTATGTCATTTGGCAACTGAGCCATATTTAAAGTGCTTTACTGAGAAATGTATTCAATAGAACTTTATAAGTCAGAGAAAGTATATATTAGAATTGAGAAATAAAGTTTATTCTTGATTTGATGGTTCAGGTCTATTCTTGTCTATGTCTTTACTACTTTTTTTCCTTTGTAATTCTTTGTCTTTTACAACTATTATTAAAATGAGCATAACATTCAAGAAAGAGATTCATATTTGTAGTTCAAAGACCTGGGACTGGGTCTCAAACTTAACAATCAATCATTTTTGGCAAATCATGGAATTCTTTTTAGCCTCACTTTCTTTTTCTGCCCAGATGCAGTGGTTTGAATGATTAAAATACATAAACAATGTAGTCAGTGTGTCTTAATCTAAGTATATCTTAACATCACAGGGTTATGAATATGTAACCCTGGCACTCTGGGGCTAAGTCTGAACCAGCCACACACAAAACAAATTTTTTTGTTTTTCTAGTTTTTAAATAAAAAAAAATACATATAACTTTTAAAATCTATGACTTAATATATTGCATCAATAAAATTTTGTTTTATATGCACCTCCGAGTAAAATTTATGTCTTACAATGATATACTTTGGCTTTAAAATTTTCCTGGCATATGGTTGCTTTGTAAATACAACTGCTTTGTAAATTGTAACATCTTACACATTGGAATTATTTTCATTGATGAAGAAAATACTTTTTCTGTGAAACAAGCTCATAATAACTTTTATTTCTCTAATAAAAAAATATGCTTAAATGAGATTAAGGAAGGCCAAAAATATATGATAGAGGGATAAATATGAATATTCTATAATAGTTACTTAAAATTCTATAATGGTTACTTAAAATAAGTAGTTATTAGTGACAGACAAAAAAAATCTTAAAAATTATGTATCAGAACCCTATGAAATAAGTGTCTTTTAAGCAAGGTAAATATTTCATACAGCTCATTGTGAGCAATAGCTTTAGATACCATCTTATAAAATGTCGTGAGCCTTTTACTGATCATGGCAAAGTAACTGAAGGGCACAATTCAATTTAAATAATCCAGTCTTATCGATAGTTATTAGGCTATTTCTAAGACCAATGGTTATATTATCCGCTTTAATATGACACTTAAGATGAAGGATTGGTTCAAGGTACAACATGATTTGCCATGTGGGAGCTTGCCAGATTATTCACAGCTCATACCAGCTATTCCACAGTGCCCAGTGGTGGAAACCAGGATTTCATTCCTTTCCAAAGTGCACATTTATCCAGACACCTTTTTCACCCAAGAAAACCTTAATTCAGTGAACATTTAAATGTCACCATGTGACCGATGTCCATAGGGCTTCTTTGCACTTCAAAATGATTGAAAGAATACAAGGCGATCTGGAGTGTATAGGTCATGTGTCCTTACGTCCCTGCTCCAGATTTACCATAGTTATGTCATGGGCTATTCTTAAAAATATGGGTTTCCAAGGAAGCTTGATATGTGATACAATAAATAGAGGTGAGAGAATAAATATGAAATAGAGAAAATTTACAAGGTGACTATATTCTTTCAATTTTTATGCTTCTACATTATATCATTACAATTCCATTCAGCTGTTCATTCTTTTAAAGTTGGTTAAACTGCTCCATTTAAGGATTTATGGACTAGATTCCTTACAAATATGGAACATAATTATCTGTGAGTTATATTCTGAATCTGGCAGTTCTGACTCATTTTCACTTGGGCCTCAGAGATAGAAATAGAAGGTCATATTTATGTTTACTTGAGCTTACTGAATCAAACAGATGATTTTTATAAAACAGTAAAAAAAAATTCTATCAAGTGATCTTGTTGAAAGATAAAACTAAGTGTAACTTCTATTATCTTATTTTCTAATTATTTATTTCCACCTTTAGCCCATCACTGAAAAAAATTAAGTCTCTCCACGTGCTATACTGACTGTATCTTTTCCAAAGGCCTTTTCAGCTCAGAGTAACTGCAAGTTTAAATGGTTCCAATGACTGCGTTTATCGTCTTCAGTAATTTAACTCTCCATTATGTAAATTCAAAGACATTGAAAAATACCACCCCCATGTTCAGAAATTGTTAAGGACCCCTTTCTAACTCATGCATCAGCTGGGAGCATGAACTGTGAGAGCAATTTGGTTCTGTCATGATTGCCAGAAACCAACCATTCCAAAGTCTCTGAAGATGTGAGCCAGTTTTTACAATAAGGCTAGTTGGCAGAAAAAGTAAAAATAAAAACAAAAACTGGACAATACTGATTTATTTTCACCATCTAGTAATCCATTTGGTAGGAGAAATGATGTAGCCATATTCTGCAGATGTTCTTAAACAAGCATGCTTCTTTCTTTAGTTCCTATTTTGATTCTACTCATATTTTTACCCAATTTATTATCATCACCCCTTGGGTCATTCATTCATTAAATAAACAAATGTTCGTTGTGTATCATCTAAACGCCAAACATCTCTAGTAGGCACTGGAGTTACAGAATGAACAAACAAGATAAAAGTACCTGCCTTTGTGAAGCTTACATTGGGGAGAGGAGGGCATAAAATAGAAATGTAATTAAATAAAAGTGCTAGGTCAGAAAATAAAGCAGGGAGGGATGTTAGGGTATTTCAGTGTGAGAGGTGGGGGTCACAGTTTTGGTCACAGTGGCCAGGGAAGATCTCATTGAGAAAGAGGCATTTGAGGGGAGAACAAAAGGAAGAGTGGGGTGATCCATGTGGCTATTAAGAGGGAAAAAAAATCCAGGCACTGATACAAATACCCTCAAGTGACAGCATGATGTTTAAGGGATAGCAATCAGAGCAGTGTGTTAGAGTAGAGTGAATCAGCACGCGGTTATCAAGTGATGAAATTAGAGAAGTGATGGGAAAGTTGAACCACAGTGAGATTTAGCAGGGCCTTGGAGGGCTGTGGCTTTTACTTTGAGTGAAATGAAAAATCAGTGGAGTGTTTTGAACAGTGATAAGGTATTTGACTTAAATTTTGGCAGGATCACTTTGGTTTCTGTCTTGAGAAGATAATAAGAGACTAAGGACAGAAACAGGGAGATTATGATTCAGTTAAGATATGGATGGCAGTATAACTGGAGGGCAACTGAGTCCGGGGCTTCTGCTGCCTGCGCCGCTCAGCCAATAGACCAACACAGGAGCTGGGCTATTTAGAATAAGTGATTATTGTCAGAGCATCAGTGATCTGGATAGGCAGCAGGTTAACACCTTCAAAACTGCCTTACTTTCTCAGTCCAGTTTAGGGTATTTAAGGGAAAATCTGGGCATTATTCCAGGAGCTATGTGATAGTTCCAGGGGGTACGTTATGCTATGTGGAGCTGTTCCTCTGGCAACGTGGTTCTCATCAGCAACAGGAATAAAGATGGAAGTAGTCTGGAAAGAATGCTCGTCCAGAAGGATTGTGATCAGCAAGCCTAAAGCATTAATCATAAGTTTCAGGGCAAATTTCTATGGCAGAGACATTCCAAACTCTGAGTCAAGCCGATGTGGACAATCACTTTTCCTTAATAAAAGTGAAGCTGGAGATACTGTGAGGCCCTTACTATGGGGGTCTCAGCTGGGACCTTCTTCAGTAGGAGTAGGGCTAGAGAGAATGGGTCAGATTCTGGAAGTATTTTGAAGGTAGAGTCAACAGGATTTGCTGACAGATCTGATATGAGGTCAGTTTTGAACATGTCATGTTTGAGACATTTGTTAGATATACAAGTGAAGAGAATGAAGAACTAGTTAGCTATATGTCTGCAATTCAAGAGAGTGATCTGGATAAGCTATTTATAACTTGGAGAAGAATCTAAAGATGATTTTTAATCCATTGAACCTAAGCAGTGAATGTAGATAATGAAAGAAGTTCAAGGACGAATTAAAATCCCTGCTTGATTTGGGTTTGATGTCTTTCTGTTTCTTGAATTTTTTGTGTCTTTTAGCTTGATTGTTTTTTGTGTGGATGAGGGGATAGTACAAGCATGTTTTTTTATTATTTATTATAATAGAAGTAAGGCTGGCCTACTTCTAAAATCTCGTTTGGTATTTAATTAGAGCAAATATATTTTATTGTGAGTTATATATATATTTTAAATTTCCAACATATACAAAAATGTGGTACACAACATTTTAAGATTGTAGTAAAAATTCCCATAATAAATATGATTATCTTATCACATGGTAAGTTATTTTTTATTATTTTAAAAGTAACAAAGGAGAGATTCCTTATTCAAAGCCTGACATTTTGTGTCTCCAGCATCCAACATGTCTCATATATAGAATGTGCTCATTACATGTTGATTGAATAAATAATGTGCATTCTAATTTACTGAGCATATTAGAAATTCATAGAAGAAATTCTATTTGTAAAATTAAATAAATAGTATTGTAATTATTCTTTAATAAGATTTTAAAGTTATTTTTAATTTTGAAACCTTTACAATAATAGAAATATAGTTAATACAGAAACATAAAAAGGAAAATATAACCTAGTTTAAAGAACACTTAAAAAACCACTATTAACATTCTTCTGTTTTACTTTCTAATCATTTTATCTGTACTTTAAAAATAATGATTGTTATATATATGTATATTAGTTTAAGCTTGACTTTTTTAGCAACATTGTAACTTAAAATATTTTTTAGCTATTTTGTTTAAGGCTGTACAAATTTAATCAAACCATTATTCTCTCTTTTTAAAGACATTCAATTTTTTCCTATTTCCAATTTTTTATTATCAACAAACAATGCTCAATAAATGCTCATAAATTTACTTTCTGAACTAAAAATTATTTTCTTAGTTTATATTCTAAATTTAGAATCTAATAAAACTTTAAAAGTATTTCAATATCAAGATCTGTATATCTTTGTTTACATAGTTGCTGCTAAATAGTATAACTTCAGAGGTTGAAAATAAGTTTTTCTAGGCACAAAATCATCATATCTTTATAATATTTTTCAGGAACAAGGTCTAATATTCTGATTGTACCTTTAAATTTACATGTTGACTATATCTGTGCCCAGATCTATATCTATATTTATCTGTATCCAAGGTAATGCAAACATAATGCTTTTAAGAGAAAGTGATAATTATAATATTATAATTAAGTTTATCAGGTAAGAGTTACATTAGGACCCCTCCCCAGAGCCACTAAACTGAAATATAGCCTTGAACAATAGCTTTGATGTGGTCAAGCAGTTTTGTAGTTTAAAACTTCTTGCTAAAGCAGAAAATAAAGGGGCCAGGGAAGGACCCCCACATAGGCAGGCACAGAAGGACAACTGGTATAACCTAGAATTCACCTTTGCTTCATTATATTATCATTATAATAAATTAGCATTGCAGTTAAGGCTGTACCCATAATGCACCTGATGCATGACAGTTCCAAAAAGTCCAAACATGGCAAGAAAAGTAGCGTCCCCCTGACTCCAGAAAAAAAACACCTTATTTCCACAAAGGGACTACCCGAAATCATAAATATTCCACTTCTTAGTTAGATTAATGAATAAAATCCCCAGACTTACAGTGAGATGACCCAGCAGCTCTCTCTTGAGCCTGCCTGCTCTCCTGTCTGAGCATGTACTTTCACTTGTACTTCAGGGCTGACCACTTTGGGCAGCTTGCTCTCCCTTCTGAGAGTGAGTATACTATGTTTTCAAGGCTGACCACTCTTGGCACCCTACTCTCCCAAGTCCAGGAATTCCAGGACTCCTCAGAACCAGTAACAGGATTTGGAAACGCCTATGGCAAATGAAGTAATTGCACCATCAGCAAGGGCCAGAAATCAAAAATGAATAAAACAGAACTGCCCATGAGAGGTTTAAAATCTAGAGAGGGGGAAATACAGATAAACTGAGTAGTATAATTATGGCCTATAAACCATAAAGGATTTCAATCTTTAATCATGTTTCTTGAAGGGACCAGGGCGACACATCTCAGACAACCCATTCATTCATTAGAACTGATTTGGACTCTCTCACACCTCACACCAATCATTCTTTCCATTCCAGATTTTCTTTTTCTCAGTTTCTCCCTCTACCTCCAGCTCTTTATTACATTGATTGATTTAGCCTCTGAAATCACATCCTACACTTTTGCCTCCACCCTCTCCCAGGATCCTGTTTTTTTATTTACAAAATATCCAAGAAGTTGTATCTTTCCATTGAGGGAAAAAAGGGGAGTAAGGTAAACAGGAATGCAGAAATATTCACATGATAATGAACCCAGTCCTTATAAGTTTCTCTTCAAAAATATATGCAAATTGATGCCCAATATATATTTAATTTTGCCACTAAAAAGCACAAATCCCTTTATTTTGCAGTAAATATAATTTCATGTGGTCTAAATTAAATTAAATTTCTGGAGGTGCTGCCAACTTTGGCCTGTTTGCAGCAGTCGAAATCCTTTTTCTAAAATGTCGGGTGTAGAGTAGGGGGTGTTTGAGTATCAGGGTTTGAGTATTCGAGTTTTTCAGGAGGACTTCCTATCATCATAGGACTTTATAAGTCAAAAATAGACATGGACAGCTTTTGTTGCTGTGGATTTGGGATTTGCCACATGCTTATCTCTGAGAGCAGACCTGTTTTCTAAGCCACACTGCTCCATGGGAAGCAAATGAGCAGGCAAAGCTGTCAATGGCTATCTCTAAGAACCCCTATTAGAATTACAGTTGACCCTTAAATAAAAGGGGTTTGAACTAAACAGGTCCACTTATATGTGGATTTTTTCAATAAATACTGTAAATGTATTTTCTCTTCCTTATGATTGTCTTAATAACATTTGCTTTTCTCTAACTTACTTTATTAAAAGAATACAGTATAACACATATAATATACAAAATACGTGTTAATCTATTGTTTCTATTATCAATAAGGCTTCCAGTCAACAATAGGCTATTAGTAACTAAGTTTTCAGGTAATCAAAAGTTATATGTGGATTTTCAAATGTGTGGGAAGGGTGTGGAGTCAGCACCACTAACCCTGATATTGTTCAAGGGTCAACTGTACTTATTGTGCTTTTCACCTCCCCACCTCGCCCTTCCCTCATGGGTACCTCACTTAATAAAAGTCCAACCACATGTCCCAGGTCTAAACTATTCAATCATCCTATGTCAGTAGTTTCCTTCACCAATTACTAGAACAGATAAACCATTGATATGACAAAACTGGATATAAGATAAGAATCTAGGATTCCTGGTTTTATTTTTTTGTGTGTGTTTCTTTTATAAGAATTTACTAAGCCTATATACTGGTTAAATTCTAAATGCTTCGAAGTTGTTCATATGAAAAGAACTATGGGAGAATTTTAAGAGTGGATTAAGAGGGTAGTGAAGAGAGGCACAGAGGTATGAAATGTTTTAGAATAATCTTAATTTTAGAAATAAGTGAAAAGGAAATTCAGTGATAAAAAATTAGAAATGGGCAGCTAAGTGGTAAACTTAATGGGTTTTGACTATATGAAGAAATATTAAGTGGCTTGCCAAAGAATTCAATAAATATTACTTTGGTGAATAAATAAATCTACTGTCACAGCTTAAAAAAATCTCTTCTGTTGGAGTTTTGCATGAATAGGAGAGCCAAAGCTTCTATGAAGTATTTGATATAGTTTTTCTGAGAAGACAAAAAATAAAATACCTTAAAGACTCATTTAGCCTCGTGATTTTATGTATAACTTTATTTTTATTTATTAGCATGTCTGCATAACTTTCTAGGAGCAGATATTGATTTCTCAGGATTTTTGTAAAGTTTTAAAATAACTTGCAAATTTGTTTACATTTGTTATCAACTATGAACTTTTCTTATTTTTTTTTTAAAGCACACATTTCTAAGGACTAAGTTGTTACAAAGAAAATGATAGTTATGAGTACAGAGAATACCTGTTTATCTTTCTTTATAATTCCTCTAGGAATTTACAGGATTTTAATATGTTAATTATCTCAGATCCCTATCCAAATATATGTAACAATAAAAGTATTGCAAATACTGTTAACTGATAACTATTTAAACCATTATGAATCAATTACTCTAGCACTAAGATTTGACACCCAGTGAGTGTTCAATAACATTTGTTGAATTTAAATGACTAGATTCCACAAACTTAAATTGAATCTCCTGTGGTTGTTCATTTCTCTTCACAACCTGCATTTTTTAAAAAAGCAACAAATTCCTTAATGAAAGTGTGCATCCCTGAAATCACAATTCTAGCTGAGCCAGTCATGATTAGATAAGATGGTATTTTCTTGTATTATTGAAATTATTAGTAATACACCTTAGGAAAAAAATCTGATGTATGTAAAGTGTTTCATCTAGAAATTATCAAGTACTGTAATAGTTTCTTCCTTACTTTCCCTATCTTCTTTCTCTCTACTCTGCGTATGAATAATAAAAATGCTATCATTTTAACTTTTTTAATAATATTTAAATCAAATTTGTAGTCAAAGTTTATCAGTTGGAAATAAAAACTCAATATAGGAAAAGAAAAAAAACATTAAATGAGCTTATACCTCTATTAATCCTTGGATAAAAATTTTATTAATTTTTTATTCAAGTTGCTTTCTGTAATATATATACAAGATATATCCCCTTTTTGTGATTACGGAGAAAAATAATGCAATTAACATTTTTTCTTTCATTACCAGGTTCTTTTAATTATTAATGACACTTTTGCTATAAAAATCAACTGACGCATCTAGCCATTTTAGGCTTTCACTACAGGTCAGTATCTGGCACAAAGTAGATTGTCCATAAACATTTCTTGGATCAATAAATGGAAGAGTGACTTAACATTGATTTCTATGCTTTTGATAAAATATGAGTTAGGAAACCTTAGCAAAATTATTCAGATAATCTTTTAATTTTTGCAAACTGATCAGTGTGTTTTGCACCAATTTTAAAACTTTGAGAAATGTTAAAACAACAACAACAACAACATTTTTTTTCCCCACGGGGGTAAAGTTAGACCTAGGAGAGCAGTTTGGGTATTTTAAAAAAATTTCTTCATCTTTGCAATAGCTCACCCTGACAAGGGCAGCATGAATAGAACTTAAGAACTTATTAAGAAACATCAGTACAGTAGGTTTAATTTACCTGCTAATTCAGGAAATTATATGATCCATTTTAATAGGCATTAACATGTACTGTTTCACATGTTATTATTATAACCAGGAATGATATAATACTTGTCTTCTATCAGAACTTCTTATATACTGTTCAAAAAGTATGTAAATAAGATGCATTGATTATTGAATAATTAAAAAAGTAATAAAATTGTACATTAACTCAAATTTCACTACCTACAGATAACTAACAAAATTTTTTATACATATTTTTAAAAATTTTTTTTAATGAAGTGTGTATTTTAAAACTTCTTACTGTATGGGAAAGAAAAAAAAAACCTTTTCCTCTACCCATCTAAGTTCTGCTGGCTGTTCTAATCAATTTGACATGAGACAGATTAACAGGAGAAAAATGACCACATTTATTATGAATGTACACATGGGATTTCTGTAAGAATAGGAGACCTGAAGACAAATCACACAGTTGAAGCTTATATGCCATCTTGAGCTAAGGAAAAAGTTTGGCATTGGGGTAGTGGTTTGAATTTCAAAGGGAAGGTAGCTAAGGAGCAAACATTTGGTAAACAAATTCTTGCCAGGCCACCCCAAAACAATGGGACACAGAAGGGAGTCTAACAAGCAGGTTTTGCTAAGTTCTTTCTCATCTATCACACTTATTTCATATTATGCAAAGGTGACCTCCCTTCCTGAAGTAGGATTTGCTATCTGAATTCTTTTAGGCAAGTAAGGGGGAGGTAAAAACCTTTCTTGAGTTTTTTGTTTTTTAAAAATAACCAGTTAAAAAATAATCAATATCCCAAAGAGTAACATATGTGGTTGGAAAATTCTTCTTTCCCTCATTAGAAAATGGGACTATTCCATTTGGATTGTTTAAATCTTTTTTTTTAATTGAACAATATAGTATAAAAATCATTTCATGTAATTAAATCAATTCACCATATTATTTTTCTCGACCATATTATAGTCAGTCCATTATATACATGTACAATGACTTATATCCTTGAATTTTATACTCTTGGAATTCTTTTTTTGCTATTACAGTTGAATCTAAAATAATGCTGGAGTTAGGAATCCAACCCCTGAACAGCTGAAAATTCAATTATAACTGTTGACTCTCTCAAAAACTTAGTTGTTCTTCAGTATCTGCAGGGTATTGGTTCCAGGACCCGATGCAGATAACAAAATCCATGCTTGCTCAAGTTCCATATATAAGATAGTATTGATCAATGGATACAGTTGGCTTTTCACATTCATGGACTCTCAAATGAAGATCAAATACAGTACAGGTATTTATTGAAAAAACTCCACATGTAAGTGGACCAATACAGCTCATGCTAGTGCTGCACAAGGGTAAACTGATTAAGAAATTTTTAGCAAACAATCTTGTACATATACTTTTCATTATTTTTTTTATTTTTTTATTAGAGATTCTACATATCAAATTAATCCCTTATTGATTCATATTTCTAACTTTCCTTCCAGTGTGGTTAAATGATTCATTTGGACTTCTACATGTAACGTGGTTTGTTTATTTCTCAAAATCATGCATTAAATAGCATCATTTAATTCTTTGACTAAATAATAAATGAAGAAAGCTATCTCATTGTTAGCCACCAATGCATTCTCCTTTTTAATTATCACAGAACACTATGATGTAATAACTGATATTATTTTTTCTTTATAAATAAAGATACTAAAACTTGGAGTGCCTAAATATCTTGCCATAAACAAAGCTAGAACCCAAGCCTCTTTCACTCATGAGCTGGTGCTTTCTAAACTGTATGTCATTCACCCTTTTCTACTAAATAAGACATTTCAAAATTTTGTGTCCTATATCTTGGTATTTTATAAAAATCTATTTCCTACTTGTACTTTTTACTAATTGTGTTTTCATTAGATCAGGGATCCCCAATCCTCTGGTCGTGGACTAGTACCAGTCTGTGGCCTGTTAGGAACTAGGCCCCATATCAGGTGAGTGGCAGGTGAGCAAGCAAAACCTCATCTGTATTTTTAGCCATTCCTCAACGCTAGCATCACCACCTCAGCTCCACCTCAGATCATCAGGCATTAGAGTCTCATAGGAGAACTGGTCCCTGGTGCAAAAAAAAAAATGTTGGGAACTTCTGGTTTGGACCACCATTTTTTTCATTACTGATTTGCAAGAAGTCTTTAAATGTAAAGCAACAACTCTTTAAATACTACATTTTTGACTGCCTTTGGATCTTATTCAACTTCATGCAATAACAGTATATCCAAAGGATTCTGCAAAGTTTCCATAGGTTGAAAATCACTAGGTTAGACTGTTCAAAATTTGTGACTTCCAAGTAAGTAAAATGCTGCTTGAGTTAACATGGCTTAACACATGAATTCTTCTGCAGGATCTCTTCCAACTAGGTCCTGTTTCTCAGGATGTTCCAAATTATAATCTGCACATTCAGCAATTTGCTTAATTTCTCTTCCACAATTTTACTTCTTTGAATAATAAAGGTCCTTAATGGCCTTCTTAATCTTTCCAGATAAAACATGTCTTTCTTTGCATAAAGTGCTTTAACACACACACACACACACACACACACACACACACACACACACACACACACACACACATTGGCTAAGAGTAATATTTTATTTTGAAAAAGTCATTTCAAGACATCCAATTTTAGATCCAGGAATAATGATCTTTAAACTCTTTTGCATAAAAAAAAGTGGATAAATGATATATATTTTGTACAAGTATAGAGATCTACATCATTACCAGATTAGAACTTACTTTGATGAATTGTCCAAATAAAGGGAAAATAAAGAATAGTAAGTGTCATAAGAACTGCTTAGCCTTTTCATGAGCTCTAAAAGCAATTTCTAAGTAAAATAAAGTTTTTCCTTTATTGAGTACCACCTTAAATTTATTGGAAAGCTTCCTGAAGTTGCTCAGCAGGAGCTCTATAAAATATATTTTTAACATCATTTTTCCTCTTTTCTCTCATCTAAAAACAGCTTGAGGATACTTGCCCAGTTGGTTGTCATTTTGAGAGGGCCTTTTAGTAAACATGTTCTGAACAGGAACTCTCTGGCTCTGTAAGAGACAGCTGGCTCTTATTAACAAACTTTGCATTACAAATAGAGACAAGCACATCACACGTGGGGGATTATGCATCTACTTTCCTTGCATTCTAGGCAAGTGTTCTTCCCACAGAGGTCAACTCTCAGGCACTTTTATTTTAACTATAGATGAATTATAGGAAACATATGCTTTCCTTTTGAGAGCACGGAGTAGCCTAGAAGCATAGTTACCCAATTTTAACCACAAATGTGGAACTGTCCCCAGAGCAGAGGTAAACACAGGATCGAATATTCTTGGGAAAGAAAAAATAGCTAATAAACTTTATGAAAAGATGCATAATATAACTAATAGTAAAAGAAACACAATTTGGTAGCGATTTTGCAAATATTACTGGTAAGAGTAGGTATGGAGAAATATACACTTTGGTGTATATGTTCATATTTATATACACGTACATACATATGTGATATGCACATGACACATACACAATACTTACATGATATATATAGGTGTGTATAAAATCTATTTGTAAGAATATATACATACACTGTTTAACATATGTACATGTATATATGAAATTTATCATCAAACTATATATGTCTATATATATATATAAAGGATCCCATTCTTTTTTTAAAAGATGTTTTTATATGCCATGCAGTATCTTGATTGTACATGATATTCCATTATTTACACTTATTCTTCTTGCTTGATTATAAAATATTTAATTAATACTAGAGGATTTATTTACTTTTTTTAACCATGCCAATGTTCCATTATTTAAATTACAACTGTGATTGTTAGTTGACAACATTAACGACATTCATTCCCAGAACCTAACCTTCCCTTATAAATTTCCAGTCGTTAGAGTGCTAACTTCAGCATTGTGGACTTCTTAGGAAACTGAATGTATTTTCCAACTCTGACTCTTGTACTATTCTGTTGATGCTATAAACTATTTTACTAAGGATGAAGGCGAAAATGGGGAGAAATTGTAAAAGAATATTTCAGAAATATTCAAATGATAGAATTAATCAAAACTCCAAGGAGTAGAAATTAACTATCTACATGTTCTTGATATTTTGTTGTCATTAATTTCTAACTAACATTATTGTGGTCAGAAATACTATTCTACATTATTTTGATCCTCTGAAATTTATTGAGATTTATTTTTTTTCCCTCAGAATATTGTCTTTCTTTGTGACTTATTCTATGTATGTTTACAACAAAAGTGTGTATTTACAGATGTTGGGTATAGTGTTCTACAACTATAGGCCAACTTAATTGATAGTATTGTTCAAATTTTGTATAAGAATACCACTATTTTCTCTACTTATCCTTTTAACTGAGAAAATGTTCTTAAAATATTCAACTGTATGTGATTTTGTCTATTTCTTCCTTTAGTGTTTAAGTTGTGCTTCACGTACCTAAAAACTGTTTTTGTGAACTTATAAATTTAAAATTGTTAGGTCTTCTAAATGAATCTGCTCTTTTATTGTTATGAAATGTCTTCAGTTCTAGTTACAATCATTGTCTTGACATTAACTCCGATGTTAACATAGCCTGACAGCTTCCTTGTATGTAGTGTTTGCATGTTTGTATCCTTCCATGCTTTTATTTGCAACATCTGTGTTAATATTTAAACTCTATTTCTTAGTAATGGCATACCATCAAATTCTTTTTTAAAATTAAACTACCTCTGCCTTTTATGTGGAATGATTGTTTCATTTTAATTTAATATATTATCATTGAGTTTGTACATGTATACTTCATTAACAGTGTTAAAAACAAGACAGTATAATTCCATTCTCAGATTGTAATATATTTTACTTGTATATGTTCTAGAAACATATTGCTTTAATAAGTCAATATTATTTTTAAATCTTTTAAAGATAAATTTGTATGTGTGTATGTAAATTAAAAAGATATTTTACATTTACCCATATTTTACCCTATCTGGTCCCCTTGATGGTTTCTGCATATCTGACTTCCATACAATACCAATTCCTATAGAACATTTATTAACATTCCATCCAGTACCAGGTCTATCTGCAATGAATTTGCGTAGCCCTTCTCTGTCGAAAATGTCTTTCTTTTGCCTTCATTTTTGAAAAATATTTCCACTTGATATGGAATTGCAGTTTGACAGTTATTTTTTGTTTTTTTTCTTTCAGCACTTCAAAGATGCCATTCAATTGTATTTGGTTCTCATTGTTTCTGATGAAAAGTCAACTATCAATATATCTCTATGTAGTGATTCTTTTTTCTTTAGCTGTTTCTTTGACGGGGATAACACCAATCATGTATTTTTCATGATACTATATAGAATTTGTTGAGCTTTTTCAGTTTACAGGTTGGCATAGTTTATTAATTAATAAAAAAAAATCTCAACCATAATCTCTTCGAAAGTTCTGGCCCATTTTCTCTTTTCATCTAGGACCTCAATTACATATAAATTACATCATTTGATATTGTTCTGAGATATCAGGTGTTCTATGCCTCTTTTCTCAATTTGGGTTATACTTTGAATAATTTCTACTGACAGATCTTAAAACTAATTCTTACTTCTGTTGTGTCTACTCTGTTATTCCCATAGAAAAACATATTTCTGATAGTTTTTTTTATTTTCCTCATTTTTATAGTTTCTACCACTGTGTTAAAATTTCTCATTTGTACATCTGTTTTGTCTGCCTTTTCCACTAGACACATTTCTGCTAGTTATTTTAAAGTGTCTATTTGAAAACTTCATCATCATGGCTAATTCTAGTTCTGTTTTCATTATTTCTTCTCTTCACCAAAGGTCATATTGCTTATTTCTTTGTGCCTCCTTATTATTATTATTTTTTATGACAGACTTTGTATGTAGAGATCAAAGTAAACAATATTTATCTCCACAAAATGGCTGCCCTTCTTATGTCAGCCATTAGTGGTGGAGGCTAAACCAGCCTAATCTATATTTGACTTCAGTTTTCTTGCAGCTCTAGTTAAATTAGTTCATCACTGACTTAAAATAGTTGGAAGAATTGACTTAAAATGCTTCCCTTTAGCAAGGCTTAGGCTCTGAGCATTGGCAAAAGTCTGATAATTTTTTCATTTACGTCCAACTTTCACCTTTCTAGGTCATTGGTTTCATCTGTCCTGCAGCCCAGCTCTGAGGCTTTGGAAGCCTCCTGCAGAACACTTGCTGAAAGACCAGAATTTTTTAGAGGGGTATCTCTCTGTTCTCCTGACCTGTTCCCCAGTCTTTGGCATGCTGCTGCAGTGCAGGCTGCAAAAGCCCAGAGTACCTCTGTGAAGTTTCCTCATCATTCCTACTCAGATCAGCTTTTAGCAGAGAGATACTTTGCCCTTGGAAAAAGTCCATGTACTTCTCCCAACTTTCCTGCTCTGTCCCTAGGCTTCAGTGTACCCCATCTTGGTGAGTGCTAGGGGAAAGATTGGCAAGTGGGTGCAGACTCACTCTTTGGTGAGGTGCTGTGTGATTCTAATCTGTTATTCCAGTCTAATAGTGCTAAAGGTTAATTAAGTTTCTACATGCCAAGATGATTCCTTCATATCTCATCCTTCTGTTAGCAGTAAAAACAGCTGCCCAAGTGTGCATAGCTTTCAGGATTTTAGTTCATTTGGTTCATTTACATACTCAGTTCTCTGATTTCTTTAAAAACTGATTTTGTGTTTTACCTAGGTTGTTCTCGTTGTTTGGGTGGAGTGACATTCACTTTTGACTTTCTATATACTAACTCCAGCTGGTGATTAAAAATTAGTACTACTAATTTGAACACTGGGACACTATGAAATTCACAGCCAACCTCAGAATATTGTAAGGATAAAGTGGAGCATGCAAATTTATCTATTTCCAATCTTCTTCTTTGTTTCATACCATGTCCCCCTTTCATACTCAGTATTTGCCTTTGAAAATTCTAATTCATTTTCTTTTAGTATTTTTCTGTGTGCTGCCTTCCTCAATTGATTTGAATTTATAGTTCCTTTCTTTAGGCTAGTTTTACTTTATATAAAGACTCTTCCGGATTTTAAATCTGGGTTTTATGCTAATTCTCTTTTCCTTTAAAGCCCTTTTCATCTCTTGGCAACTTCATGCAAATTGATACCCCACACAGTTTCTTGCTAAGAATTTTTTATAAATTATGTTCCAAATAATGCATTGCCCCATCAATCTATTATATAAGTACATTGCTATCATTAGTTGGTACATATTTTATCAATTGTTTTACTTGACTTAATTCCCTTGAATCTATTTACTGAGAATAACATTAAAGAAGGTGATTTGCTCCAGGGAGCTTCTATATCTTTTATTGTTACATTTGTATATGTCTCTAAATCTCGTAAACATATAGTTGGGCACTGATAATTTGATGATTTACATATTAAGAATTTTTAAATTTTTATTATTATTGAGGTGATTAAATATTGATGCAATATTACAAACAGAGACACTCATTTCAATCATTATGTATAGTCTAAGTGTGAATAAATATGAGAAAATAAAATCTTCTTTCATTAAAGATAAAATGTAGCTGTGCTGGAAAGTTCACCCCACACTACAGAAAGTCTAGATTCTAAAACAGAGTAGCAGGTAGTAGCAGGATTTAGAGATTAAACTGCACGAAATCATCTGTGCTACTTAAATATATGATGTATTTTCACATATTTTGGAATTAAAATAAAGAAGAGATAAAAAAAACCCATGTAATTTCAATAAAACATTACCTAGAAAATTCTTAATCTAATCAAATACTAAAATTTATTCAGTTCTCCCGTGCAGCCTATTATTATCCATATGCAGAAAGTAAATGATCCAAAAATATTTAAGATTTGAAAAATATGTGGTAAAACTGCAAAATTTGTCTAAATTTCACGTCTAAGCTTCACTGATTACTATTCAAATAGGTGTTTGAATGCTTGTTTGTGTGTGTGTGTTTTAATTACATTACAGTCCTCAGTTAATCAGAGTAGGATGTCTAGTATAGTTGCTATAGCATTTTGTAATCCTTCAGTTTTCAGAAAAAGGGAGAAGAATCTCATCTCACTATGTCACATAGATTGTTTTGAGATGAACAACTCCTTAATGAAGAGTAGAATGAGACTTGTGATATATCGTTATCTAGGGAGGTGTCCTAAAAAGGAAAAAAGAAGTAGAAACATCTGGTTTGGATTTTTGGCATAAACAGACAAACATTGTGCTCACAAGGAGCAAACTTTCCCAAAGAAAACACAACTGAAGCTGTCTGCTTTTATTAATGCGCCTCAATGGTGAATCTCCAGTGGTGATGGATCACTCTCATTTAAGAAATGATGTGCTGGAAAAATGCATTATTTTCAAGAGTAACAGAGTGGATTAATGCAAGTGTGTACCGGAAAAAAATTCAAAACTCTCTCATGATATATGCTGATTTTCGGGTGTTCCCCATTTGCACGGCTGTTTAAGCAAGCACTCTAAATGGAAATGCATTTGACATTTTTGCAACTGGATGTGACAAACAACATTAGAATTTAGTTGATTTCTCAGAAAACGATTAAACCAATTTCTTCTTTATTTCCAATACTTGCATGAGGAAAAAAGAGGAATAAAAGACATTTAATAATAAAATGGATGCCTAAATAAAAAGCTTCCTGGGAAAAATGTAAGGAAATACATATATATATTTTTTTCCCTTCCTTCTCTGTCACAACAGTCCTGGACTGCATATGTCAATAGAGGAGAATTTTGATCACCTGTTTCCAGGCCTTGATAAAGCAATTCAGGATAAATGTTCCATAAGTTACCTTGAGACTGAATTATGCTTTCCATTAATGTTTATGTCACCAAGAACTTGTTAATACAGAAATATTTTTAAACTCTCTATAATAAATGATTTTCGCCTTGCAGTGCCTGGTAGTAGACAACTGAGCATTAAATTCTGCCAGGGAGGTAAGAGATAACACAATAAGATAACTATGCCTCCTGCACGAGATCATGAGTCACAAGTGTTTATTATATTACCCAGAACAGTAAGTTAGGGTACCATACAAAACAGAATGTTGACAGGAAATGTAATTGTTAGCTCTGTTTGTAGCTTTTACCTACAAGAGAATTCCTGTTGTTTTATTTAAAAGAAAATACATCAATTGATATTTTAGTTATCTACTGCTGCATAGTAAATTATCACAAATTTAGCAGCTTAAAAGAACACTTTTATTACCTAACAGTTTCTGCGGTCAGGAAGCAGGACATAGCTAAGCTGGGACCTCTGCTTTAGGGACTCACAAGGCTGCAAACGAGGTGTCCACCATGGGTAATCTCTCATCGAGGCTTGTCTGAGGAAGGATCCTCTTTCAAAGCTCCCGCGGTGGTTGGCAGGATTCGTTCCGTACTGGCTTTGGGCTGGAGGTCTCCCTCAGTTCTTTGCCATGTAGGCATTTTGGTGTGAAAGTTTGTTTCATCAAAGCCAGTAAGAGACAGAGCCAATAACGAGTGTGGGCTAGACGATAGAAACCACGATCCCATGTCACATAGTAACGGAAGTGACATCCATCACCTTTGCTGTGTCTGTTGACTAAATGCAAGTCATAGGTCCTGTCCACACTCAAAGGTAGGGGATTACACAGAGGCAGTATCACCAAGGAGGCAGAGATCATTGGGGGCCCTCTTACAGTCACAACGAATAAGCCCTGAAGTGTTTCTCTACTTTCAAATTCAGTTATGTTTAAATAACTTTGTATTCTTGAAAAATTCTGTATAAATATTTCTGTGAAGGAGAATTTATAGGTTTGAGGAATTCTAAGTGACATATTACTAAATCAGTCTAGAAATTAGAGAACATGTGTTTTTAATCTTTCCTCATCCCTTGCCAGTTTAATAACATAGAATCATTCTTAGCCTTCTAACCCTGTTTCCTATGTATGCAATAGGGAAAGTAGAGATGTTCTCTCTATTTCACAGACATATTCTTCTTATTAAATGACATAAACCAAAAAAAGTGCTTTAACCAAATAAGTTGGTTATAGCCATGAGATATATGTGCAGGTAGCTTAAATTTCCCCTCTAAACTATTTGTGAGCTTCCAAAGACTTGTCTCTCACGTTCTCATAAACATTCTTAATCAGCTGCCAGATGACAACCACAATTTATTTTTCTCCTGCCCTGGACTTCCTGTGTGGGGTCCTGGGAACTGGCCAGGTTTATTGTCTTCTCTGGGAATAGTGGCCTGGAGCTTTGGAGGTGGTGAAACTGTGAGTTGCAGGTTTAAATAGGGCTTCCTATTCTCCATGTTTAGAGCAAATTGAAAAAGCAGACATAGGAGCTTGATAAGCACAGACTAAAATACCAGCTTTATCATTAACAGAAGTACACTGGAAAAGCCAGCTGGGGTTTGTGAGTGTACATGGACTTCCTGATAGCTGTTGCCAGAATTCTGATCTTGGAGAACTTCTTTTAGGAATACAAAGTATGCAGGTTCTTTACACAGAAAAGCTGCCAGGGGAAAGCAGTCTCCTAGCCACTGAGGCCTCAGAGCAGGAACAGAAAGAGTGAGGCCCCAGGGCATGCACCCACTAACCAACTGAGGAACACAGATCATTGGGTGCCAGATCCTCTTTATCTCACCAATCAAACCAGTGACTTCTTTTTTGTGTGTGTGGAGGAGGCACTAAGGGAAGGACAAATAGGCTGGAAGAAGAACCTCGCATAAACATGAGGAAAATGGAATAGCATATCCCCTAACACTGTGTAGTGCTCTAGAGCAAAGCTAGGCACTAACTGGTTTTTTACCTTGAAAGGTTGCTCTAAGAAGGTATCAAGCAGTGCCGCTTTTTACAGGTGAAGATTCTAAGAAAAGAATGGGTCAGCCAGTGAGTGTGTAGCTCTGCTACTTGTGTGTAATAAAAATAAAAATTACTGGTATATTGTGATGCTTATACTCTGAGAAATGGACTGCACTGGCTAGAAATTGTTAAAACAATGTACAGTGTATCAAATGGCATCACAATCCAGCAATGGCAGCAACTCCCTGCTAGCACAGATCTATTTTTGTAGCTTCTTTTTGCAGGGTAAAAGGCCTTGGTTAGTTGAAAGCTAGCGGTCACAGTTAACGGAAAACCTGAAAATAATATAATAATGTATGATATGGCGCTGTTTATGAGACTAATTTTCTTCTTGTATTATCTATGTCGTAAATAGCTTAATGTACCTCCCACGAAGTTTTGGAAAATCACAGGAGTGCTAAAGAAGAACAAGTACAAAAGAAAAGTGAGATGGTTTGCAAACTATTTTCAGAATACCAGGTCTGATTCAGATAACAGAAACAAAATAATAAGTGAACCTGCTTTATAAACAAAATAAGATCAATTTTTCCTTACCCATATTAAATATACACTGGATGCAAAAATGTTTTAAACCAGTTTGAAAAAGTAACAAATAAAACCAGTCCAGCAAACTCTTATGTCCCACTCAGGTCTGCCTGTGTCCTGTCAAGATCGTAGTAAATCAGAATTCTAGGTTTTTATTTATGGGACACTCCACTTAACTACCTATCCA
Source organism: Macroglossus sobrinus (assembly GCA_004027375.1). Classification (NCBI taxonomy): domain Eukaryota; kingdom Metazoa; phylum Chordata; class Mammalia; order Chiroptera; family Pteropodidae; genus Macroglossus; species Macroglossus sobrinus. Next base: position 31,825 of record PVKZ01003030.1, read on the forward strand.
TTGAAACAAACTCAATAACTAATTCTCTTTGCTCTTGCCCTCCAAAGAATATTAGTTAGTGTCTCTAAGCCTGAATTACTTCCCAGGAAATTTTGAACCTCTCATAAAATTGGAATTTTCTACCCTTTAAATTTCCAAGTTCTTCCCCAAAGTGCCAGCAGCTTAGGATCAAGCCAGCAATTTTCCTATACTTCATTAATTTCTCTTCTCCACTTCTCTTCAATAATAACTTGGAAATATATGGTGGAAATAAAAGTGAGGGTTCCTAAGATTTTAACTAACTTCGGTTTTAAGTCCTGGCTCTAGAAATGTTCTCTCTTGCCCTGTTTCTTTCTCGCCCTTTCTCCTCCTCAGAGATCCAGCCTTTCCCCAGATATTCAGCAACCCCCGAGGCAGCAGTGGACAGCAGCCCTGACTAGTGGTTGCACTGCCCAGACTTCTGCCTGAGCCCTGAGGTGGAACGACCCCAAACCAGACAGAGGAATGCTGCAAAAGACCTGAGAACTATCCTCAACACCTGAAGAGATGATTCATTATCTTTATCTCACCTCCAACCAATCAGCTTTCAGCCCAACATGACCTCAAAGCCCCTTAACCCACGGTGTCTTGTGATTTTGCCCTATATAATCTATAACCTACATGCCACGAAGGAGTTGGGTTTTTAAAAGCACAAGCTTCTCGTCTCTATATTGGTGAACTCAATATTTAACTATTTTTTTCTTTCTATTTTACAAATTTCTGCTTGTGCATTTCTTTGGACCCCTGCACACAGTCAGGCAGACTCACGGACAAAATATTAGGGTCCGGATAACAAGAACAAAACTGAATTTAGGAGTTATAAATAAAATTTGCTCACCCAACACTTTTTCTATATTTTCTGTTGAGCGAGAAGTAAAGGTCTGTCATTTTGATTAGATCATTTATCTCTGTATATAAACAAGTTGGGATTACCAAACACTAAGAATTTGTCATAATCTGCCTTTCTTTCTTCTTGTGATGCCCAGCCCCGTGTGTTTTGTTAGGTAGGCACACAATCCCAAGAGCTCCCGAAAGCTGAAGGTAGAATCTGAATAAAGATTTTTTTTTGAGTAGAGGATCTCACATTTGAGATTTAAAATGCATTACATTGCAGGTGTTGACCCAACTCTGGCTAATGCAGAGGAAAGTGCACCCCCCTGACAGGAAAGGGAGCTAAAAATGTTTCCTGCTGTGCTTATAGCTCTGTCATCACTGTCCATTACTCATTGTAGATGGTTTTATTGGCTGGTTTGCTCCATAACTCTTCTGCTAAGCAGTTCGTATCTCAAAAACAACTCAATCATTCACCTGTCCATCACCCATCATGAGCTCCATTGTGTCATGACTAGATGGAAAATTGCTGAATAAAATGCCTTATTTTAATATAAAAGCAAAGCAAGATGATAAACACTGTGTTTTAATCTTTCTCTAAAACTAACAGTGCTGATTCTAACCAGCCTCAGCAACATAGTTTGCAGCAGCTAAAGCTGTATATACTAACAGCATAACTCTTTGAATTATACTTCCAATGTGCACCTGTTCCCCAAATGCTGGGAACAATTATGACAAAAAGTTCATATATAGAGTGAATAAAATGTTTTGGCTTAGGGTTTCAGAGCTTTTGTTTATTTTTTGTCTCCTAAAATCATACCTTCAGAATACCGACAAGGGTCAGGATAGTATATGGAACTGGGTCAAGGGTCATTCTATAGTCACTCATGCTGTATCTTTTTATTGAATAAATGTAAATTGGACATTTAGAGAAGATGGATGAAAGGTAGTAGATGACCAGTAATACCAAAAAAGTTTTACTTGTAAAAAGAACCACAAAAAACTATTTAAAAAAAATTTTTGATTACAAGTTAAATAATTATATTTATGTGTTATATACTCTTTTTTTTTTTTTTTGCAAATGCTTATTTTCTGAAAAGGATTCATATAAAGACTGCAATCATCAGAGTTTTAAAATTTGTGACAACAACCAGGCTGGTCATAACTACCCTCCATAATTCTCATGTTAACTTTTAGTCCCTGCTTTCCTGTTTTAGTGGTACTACATACATAGAAACTTGCTGATATGCTGGATAATACCATCAGAGCACAACTCTGATTATCAGTCATGGGCCCTATGAGATTATTTATTTATTTGCTCAAAAGAGTAATACTTTACTTAAAATATGTTCATAAATCATTGACCACTGTGAATCTCATAAGTAATCACATTTTTTGTTGTTGCCATTAGAAACCTAAGAATCCATATTTAGCATGTGAAGAAATCCTTGTAACGTGTGTTTTTAGCCTCACCTTAACATGGCTTTATTGATGTGTGTGTTCTTGTGTTTGCCCCACTTTGCAGGTGCTCTCTCTCCTGTATACACACACATGCACACATGCACATGTATTTTGTATATTTTGCATACAGAAAAGGTGTTTTGAGTTTAAACTGGGCTACAATTAAAAAACACTGTGAGGCATTTGAATAGCTCAACTCACATCACCTGGAGCTTCCATTTGAGTTCCGTCTTTGTGCTGGTGCCATTGTTTGAAATCTCCTGATAGATGGTGCTAGTGCTTTATTTTAGTACACTAAAAATGGGTCAGACATTACTTTCTTTCTTTTTTTCCAATCTCAGTGGTTTTGTTTTGTTTTTTAATAGATTCTTTCAAAAAGGTGGGATCTTGCCCTTGGTTTCTAACGAAGCTTTTTGTTAAGTTCAAGCCCAGTAATCACAAACAATGTAGAAGGTAATGGTGCGTGATAGACATAGTTTGCTCTTCTAAGGATTTTAGTTACACTTCAGTTTTTATATTCAGCAAATGAGAATGCCTTTAAAAATCTCTCATCTGTATATAGAAGTGAGCAAAAAATAGGGGAAAGAAAGGAAATGAATAGAAGCTACGGCCACAGAATTTATGATAAAAATATAGAGAGCAAGATGACATTCATTCGAGAAAGAAAGAAAAATGCAGTTTTAATATTTTTACAGGAAAAAACCATTTAGATTACAACTTGCATCACATATGTTTAGTAAAGATAAATTAAAAGAATAATAGCAGTGGTATCATAGTCTGTGAGGAGAGAATGCAATGACTGGATTTTGCAGTAACTTTTGCCCTCCCACTGCTGCACACAGACTCTAGGGCCACTGTGTTGGAGGGCTTCCCTATCCTCCAGAGCCCAGAGGTACAGGCAGCTCTGTCCAGGTGAGCACCTTGTGTTCCATCCCTCTCCCTGACCTAATACTCCTAGGCTCGCAGATACCCAGATACCAGTGGGTCCCCTTAGTTATTAATCATGCACAGCGTTGGGTTATACCATTGTGTTTGGATTTCAAAATTCTTGAAAAATTAGGAGTAGATATTTTTAAAATGCAAAATTAGTTAGAAAATAAATGAAGCAAAGAGGATTTTGGCCAACTTAAATGATTTATAATTCTTCCCCATGAGAAACATAGAGAAATAAAGGAGGAAAGGGGCAAGGACAAAAGCTGTTAGTCCATTATTCAAAGTTAAGACTGGAGGTGAAAACTATCAACCCTTAAACTGGATGTGGTAGTCACCCAGTTACAAAGCGAGAGCACAGAAAGATTAGGTTATTCTTCTTAGCTTTAAGGGGCTCACCAGAGTGTCGATTATATCCTCTCTACTTTTTAGTGGAGATCCTGTACTCATCTTTCTACTCTTGTGTTAAAGGGATCTAGACTATGTTACTGTGGCATAACAATTAATTTGAGCTGGAGACATTTGAGTTCCTGAAATCCCTTATATGCCTAAAAACAGACCTCCCACAAGAACTCAGCTGTCATAATCCCCTCCCAAGAGCAACCAGGGAAGTTTGATGATTATCACCTGAGACCAACAATGAGAAGTCAGCAGTACACCTAAAAAACATTGTCACAAACTACCCTATTTCCCATTTGTTCTCTTAAGAGCCCATTTATCTTATTGTTTTCTCTTAAGTAGCTTTCTATACCCTCCCCTCTCTAAAACTTTGTTTTCCATAAGTGTTCTCCCCATCTTCTTTACCTATGCTCTAAATTCTAACTGCCACTTTGAGTCACATTTCTTGGGGAACTCCTTTATGAACATAGATAATTAAGATCTTTCTCTCTTCTTTTTCTTTTGCTAATCTGTTTTGTCGGTTTAATTCACTGGCTCCCAAGACCTCAACCTAAGAGTGTAGAGGAAAAGTTTTTCCTCAGAGACAGGGTTTTATGCTAGTGCTAAATAATTTTAGCAAAAGTTCTCTTTGTCATTTTGTTTAAAGTGGCTTCTAGAGGTCAATGTATTATAGAATTTCATGCATATGTATTTATAAAGTTATAACATGTATGCTCATATGTATACATAAATTTATTCCTTATAATTTTCACATCTCCTATTTAAATAAAACTATTATTTCTGAGACACCCTTAAAACAAAAGGAATCATGAGAAAATGTTTTGTTTAGTAAAAACTATGAACTCTGTAAATGAGAATGTCTCCCAAATCCTTTCTTACTGCAGAATCCAGTGATTCAAAGGAGGTTGCATTATCCTTATAATGCACAGGAAAATTTTAAATTCAAGTTTGTATTACCAAAGAATTATTGATTTGGTACTTCCTTTCCCTTTCTATTTTTTTTTCAGCTTGCTGCCCAAGAGAAAGATAGAAACCTGACTCTCTTTTTTATTCTTTTCTTGCCATTTGTTTGTTTTAGATCCAGGGTGGCTAATTTGTAGATGGTGATTAAAAATACAACATCCAAGCAACACCTAGCAAAGGTCATATGGGTATGGATATAAGAAAATCCGGACTTAAAATTTTTAAAAATTGACACTACACTGTCTGAAATATTCTTCACTCTGCAATAGGATGCTCTATAGGAGTCTTTTTTTTTATTTTAGTAAAATGTCTAATCATGTCACTCCCCTATGTAATGATCTTAATGATATTGCCAAGTCATTTAACATGGCATTCAAGCCTAAATATTTCTCTTCCTCTGTTCCTTTATAGCTTCATCATAGTACCTATAACATTTTATTATAGGTTTATTTTTTCTGTTTTCCCCAATAAATTAATATTTCATCAAGACAGAAGCATTAATGTCTCTATACCTCCAAACTAATGCAAATTATATCTGTATGCCAGCACTTAACTCTTAAGTTTACCACACAGCAGCTACTCAGTATAGGTGTGTTGAATGGGTTTGTATCTGGAATGCTGCCTCTGATCTTCCTGCATGGTTAGCTCTTATTCTTCCATTAATACGAAGTTCAAAAAATCATCTTTGTAATGGCTAGCCTTAATCACATACTAATCTATACCTCATGGCACTCTGGTTATACTGCTAATATCACATTTAAACATGTTTGTTTCAGGTAAGAACTAGACCTAAATTTTTACTGATTAAAATCTAGCATTGTATCTAACAAAAAAGAATTGCAGAATAAATGTCTATGAAATAAATAAAGGAACAACCACCCTGGCAGGAAATGTGTAAGGTTTTGTTTCCCTAGTGCTATAGGTGGAATTGTGTTCCCCCACCCCCAAATAATATGTTGATGTTTTGGCTCCTAGTCCCTTAGATTGTGACCTTATTATAAAATAGGGTTGTTGCAAATGTAACTAGGTAAAGTGAGATTATGCTGGACTAAAGTGAGCCCCTAATCCAATATGACTAACATCCTTGTAAGAAGAGGAGAGACAGACACAGAAGTAAGGTGACCATGAAGACAGAGGCAAAGACTAGAGTTATGCTGCTGTAAGCCAAGGGAACTTGAGGCTACCACAAGCTGCAGGAGAAGGAAAGATCCTTCTCTAGGAGCTGTGGTGGGATCACAAAATCATCAACATCTTGATTTGAACTAGTAACCCCCAGAACTGTGAGAGAATAAATTTCTGTTGTTTTTAAGCCACCCAGTTTATGCTTTGTTAGGATAGTGCTAGGAAACTAATACACTTTGTATGTTTAAATTGTCATATTTTTGTTACTCCGGGTTATCTTTAAAATGGATTTGGTTTAGACAAGAGAATAAAAGTAAATGTGATATTTAAGCATTGTTTCTGCTCTGTAAGGTACCATATGACCTTGTCTCCCAACATGGCATCCACCTGACATGTAAGCTCCTTGAAGTGAACAAACAAATAAATTAACATGTGTTTACAAGTTACCCAATAGTAGTAATTTATGAAATGTAATGCCCTTTGTTTCCAAGTATCTCAAAATTGGGAGCAAACTGCCTTTAGAATCATTAAAAAAGGTGGTAATATATTTTTACTTGGAATCTATAGTGACTGGAGGAAATAAAAGATAATAAATTCATCTATTCATCTATTTCAGGGATATAATGATGAAGAATACAATGAAGGCCTCTTCTCCTGGAAATTACATTCTACTGAAGCAGAGCAGAAAAACAAAATATAGGACACATTACTGAAGGGAAAAAATGAAATAGGAGAAGAAGATGAAGAATATTGGAGTTGGGTTGTTCTTTTAGTTGGGGTCATCAGATGACGTGTCTTTCATAATATAGTATTTAAATAGAATAAAGGAATGAGCTATATACATGGATCTGTATGGCTATATATGTGTACATATGTATACATCGGATTTATACATATTTACATATATGTGTAAATAGTCAAAGGAAACACTTTGTAAGGTAGAAATGTATTGTTGGAATAACAAAGGCACCAACATTGCCTATCTAATATGAGAGAGAGAAGAAATATGTGACATGATATTAGAGAGATGGTTAGAGACTAGACCATGTAGGCTACGAAGGCCATTGTGAAAATTTTTTCTTCTGAGTGAGCCTGTGGATGGGTTGTAAGCAGATAAATAATATGATATGATGTAGGATTTTAAGTGTCCTTCTGGCTGCTGTGTGGGAAATTTACCATGGGATGAGCAAAGGTAGAAGTCAACACACTAGTTAGATGGAGATTGCGGTAATCTATTTGAAAGGTCATAGTGACTTAAACTAGTGTCAGAAGTATTGGGAATCGAAATGTGTTCTGAAAATAAAATACAAGATTAGCAGATGGAATATACAACTAGACATGAACTGAATTTTTTCAGACAAGTAAACATTGTGGTGAAGAGAGGTGAAAGTGGGATTGAAAAGGACAACATTCCACACTTGTAGAAGATGTGGAGACTTAAGGAAAGAGTACATGCACGAGGAATTGGAAATCCTTTGGATGAGGAGAAGAAAAGCAAACAATAAAGATTTCTGAGCTCAGTGGGACCCAGCTGCTGCCAGATATGTTGCTGTGTTGTAAAGGTTGGAGTTTATCCTGAAGGCAGTGAGGAGTCCTTGAGGGATTTTTGAGGACTGAGACAGTATCATATTCATGTTTTAGGATGGTAAAGCTGACAGTAGAATTGAGAATGGGCTGGAGAGAAGACAAAGTCTGAGATTAGAGACCAGGTTGGAGATTTTATAATATCTCATCTGAGAGATAATAGTAGCAATGACACTGGGAACAGAAAGGAATAAATAGTAAAAGATATTTAATGAATAGAAGTGGCAAGAAAGGAGGTGAGGGAGAGGAGAAAGCAAAGATAACTTCAAATTTTCTGATTTGGGTAACTAGTGGGCTGTGATTAGGCTTGTCCACAATTAGCTCCTAAGAGGTCATAAATGAAACACTCCTAGGACCTGATATCAGAGGTATAGATTAAGGAAGATGGCTCACATTCTGGCATGACAGGAATGTCAAGGCCAGAAAGCCTAGGTGGTTCAGTAGCCTTATATGTTAATATGTTTCAGAGCCCTGAAAGTTCGGAGTTCTCTTTTCTCTAAACTGGCAGATGTCTCTTTCTCTGTGTGCAGTCAAAAAGACCAAATTTGAGCACCCTTGCTCACAAGAAAAGAGAAGAAAGAAGGAACCATGTCTATCATGTCTACCAAGTATCGTTTGCACTTCCTATGTGGCTTCATGAATAAACCAGATAAAAATATAAACCGACTCATGTCATCACTGTCTCTAAGCTTTCAACCATTACTGAAGCAGCTCATGGGTGATGATGGTGCCATTAATCAGGCCTTGTGGATAAAAATATATATATATTTAAAATATATATATTACTTATTTTAAAAATATATAAGAATATATTATATATAAAATATAATATATAATAATAATACAATAATATATGTAATATAAACTATATATAATTATATATAATAGATAATGATTTTTTTCAGGAGTAAGTAAGAATAACAGGAAGTCTAAGAAGAGAGTTCTTTGGTCTGTAATTCACATTTAAAACTTGTGTCTAGAGCCCCAATGGAAGCCTGTCTTCAACCATAGATATCAATGTTATTACAGAACTTAAGAGATGCCAGGAAAAGGTCAAAATAAAGAAAGTAAAGAGTCAAGGACTGATTTTAAGAAACATCAGAATGCAAATTATTAATGCAGAAGGAAGAGAAAACTAAGATGAAAGTTCCACCAGTGTAGAAAAAAAAGGAGAGAGTGGAACCCAGGGGATAAGGGATAGTTACAGAGTTGCAGAGAGGCCAACTGAAGTAAAGAATGAAAACTTCCCACGGGATCTAGTAACTGGGAGTCACAGATGATGTTAGCTTTAATCACTGTGATAGTGAAGTACAGAAGTCAGATTTCAGTGAGCTAATGAAATGGTAGGTGAAGCATTAGAGACAGTGGATGTTTAACACTCTATCTTTTATAGGCTTTTAGAGGAAAGAGAGATCAGATGATGGCCAGAAGAGAATGTAAAAATCAAAGGAGATTTGTTACGCTAAAAGATAAACTGAGGCATATTAAAATTTTAAGAGTTTGTGCAAAAATTGATTTGAATTGGGCAGCATTCAATTCAGTAGATAGAAAGGAGCTTCAAGGAGCTGTACAAAATGAAAGACTTTTATAAGGAGAAGGGAGCAGAAACAAGGAAGTTATACGAGCAATAGAGTGGATTGGTTATTGCAAGGTTACGTTCCTCCATTAGGCAGTTTCCTCCACTCTCCGATTAGTGTTGATCAGGTGATTCCTGATTGATCACTTTAAGATTCCATTTCTAGCCAAAACTGTAACTAAAGCTTGGTTTGGTGACATGGGCCTTAGCATAAGTGACTTCATATTGGGCCTACTGTCAACATTTTTAACAATTGTAAGTAGCAGAGACTACAGAATGTATGTTGAGAAGAGAAGCAAGTCTTGAGCAAGTTCTAAGAGTCTTAGTTTGAATATACTACAAATAGAATAAGCTATAGAGCAACGTAGTAGAGAAAGCAGATGTTTTCATTATTCTAACATTTAGATTTCACCTAGTGAGTTTGCTGGAAGAATATTTGCACTCACTGTTAAAGTCGTTTTTAGGAGAATAGTTTTATGTAATGGTTTACGTAAACTAAGTCTAAACTACTAGGAATCGAAATGTGGAGAAGACTAACTAAAATTATTCTTTCATCTTCACAAAAGCTGAGAAGTAAAAGTGAGAAAATGATAATGTGGCCCACAGTGCATGCTCAATTAATCTTGTTCTCTTCTTTTCTGAAAATTCTGAAAACTATGTGAGAATATGAGACCTCCCAAATGTGTCAAAATTAGAGAACTCTAAGAAAACTGGTCTCGAAAAGGACACTGTAGAAACTGGGCAAAGAATTCTTAACAAAGGCAAATCAGTAATTCAAAGGTCTCTTCCTGCCCTTAATAAAGGAAAGGGCTTGAGGAAATCCATGGCACAATGGCACACGATTCAGACACCTTATCAAGAGTCTGTGAAAGGCTGTACTTTTTAGTTCTCTTCGAAGAGATTCTATAAATGCTAGACTCGTAAAAGAAAAAGAAGTGCTGGAAATATAGTGATCTCTGGGACAAATAGAGCAGACCAACGTTGTAACTCTGTCTTGATTTTTAAAATTATAGGTTGTTCCTATTTCTTATTTCTATTTTTAAGGCAAATGCTACAAATATGGACCCAATTCAGTCAACTATGAATTCCTATGATCACATATGTATTTTTAAAATATGCCTTTTTTTGATTACCTTTACTTTTTGTGCTTTCATTTTTTTTTCATTTTACACTTTTTCACAGAGCTTTGAAAAATGAGCCTTTGTTGAAAAGAATCTAGATTTCAAATAATATGTCTCTATCCTCCTTGAGTTCAGTATTACTTTTCTTCAGCTGTCCTCTCCCAGCCCCTCTGGATGACTTGCTGTATTTTAGTCAGTGAGCTTTGCCCTTTTCACCTTTCAGGCCATCATTAGTTATTTCAAAGATTTTACAGAAGAATGATAAAGGAAACTGTTATTTGTAGGACTTGGGGCTCTGTATTATTTTTTTGGCCTTGGCAAATACCCATTGGTAATGAAGACTTTAAAAGGCCTTCATTAGGACCTCAGAAAGGAACAGAGGAAAGTTAATTACCTGGAGCCAAAAATCCTATTTCCACCTTTGACAATCCAGGGCTGCACTTTAAAGGCAATCAAATGGAGTGCTCTTTGGCAAATAGCCTTTCTTGCAATGCTGAGTGTAATTAGATGCTCTCCTGTCTGTCATTAAAGAAGAATTGTTTGTAAATGGTTAACATTTGAGTACTGTGCTGTTTTCAACCTTTATCATAATCATATTTTCGATATTGACTGAAATATTCTAAACTGAGAAATGGGAGCTTATTGCAAGGCTAATTGCTTGATAATGAATTATTGCTGCTCTTAAAAAAACTTGCACTATCTATTTATTTATTTAGCCTTCATTTTCTTTCTGGTTTTTACATTTGCAATTCAAATGTACTCAGAAGAAGTCTTCTGTGAAAAGAATCATCCATCCCTGATAGTGGCTAATTTTGTTCCTTATTGGGGCTGTGAACCATTCAAAGAAAAAAATAAAAAGAAAAAAAATACCACTAACTAACTCCTAACCCTGTTCAAAATGCACTGGTTTGAAAGAAATCCAGATGTCATTAGTGTTGTCAGTGCTCCCTGGTGAGAGGTAAAAATGAATAAAGCATTTTTTATGTTTAGAGGATGTTTTAAGACTGTGATGATGCCATAGCATTTCCCATGCTTGATAGCAATTTACTTCATTATATTGTTATCTATTTAATGCACTATTTATATTTAGTCACTAATCACCCTGCATAAGACTAGAAAGTCCAGAAAAATAGGACACAAGAATCAGGCTCCTGACCTAATGATGATACAGATTTAGACCTTCTGCAGTGTTCGAACTGCCTCTTGTGCCTATTTCATGATGAGACATCACTGTGCCTATTATCTTCAGTACTATTTCACTATTTTCATTTTCAGTATTGAACACATGAGGATACATTTTTTGCTCAGAATTCTGAACAAAATAATATAGATATGTTCCTGGTTATAAAATTTAGAAGATGTTCTTTTAAGTGGTAATTATCATAGCTATAACTAAATATTTCAAGGGCAGATAGTAAATCTATTACAGATATATTAGCAGAACCCAAATGTTTATTTCTCCGTTGTCTGTCTAATAAAACTTTTATTTAATAATAAATAAATAATAAGCTATAAACAATAACTTAGACAATTATTTAGACATGCTAGAGACAGGGCTAGCTCTATTTATGTATTTTCCATTTAATTTTCACAATAACCCCATGAAATAGATATTATTCTTCCCCTTTAATAAATAAAGAAACTAAGACTTGTAGAAATTATTTCCCTGGACCTATACTAGTAAATGGCAGAGCCAGAAACTGAACTATGTTTACTTCTAAAGTTACATTCTTTCAAGTAGACAATTATCTAATTCTCTAAATATTCTGTGCTATTTTCAGCTCTTTACAAAACAACATTATAAACACTATAGAAATACAACACTGGAGGCTCTTGATGAACTAAGTATAAGAAATTAAGTAAGGTACATTCTTTGTTAACAAAATTAATCTTAACTACATTATCTATATATAATACGTGGGTCTTGAAATTATAGAGAAAGTCTAGAGTTGGAGCTGCAAACCATTGCCCCCTACCTAATGTCTGTGTATATAAAGATTTGTTGAAATTAGCCATCCCCATCATTTATACATTGTCTATGACTGATTTCATGATAAAACTGCATAAAGTTCCAAACTGTACCACTGTGGCATAAGGATTATTTTATGCTGAAGACATTTGAGAGGCAAGATATACAAGAACGGCTTTATCTGAACTCCCCTTATCTGCCTAAAGCAAAGGCTCCCAAAAGAATTCAACTGTAATAAATGCCATCTCTGGAATTTCACAGCCAGGAAAGAATATCAACAGTGATGAGAAGTCAGCATTGGGATAAGAAATCACCCAAACATAAATTGTCACAAAATTATCATATCTCTCATCTATTCTCCTAAAGACCCATTTATCTTTCCTAAAAGGAAACCATTTTCCCATGTGTCCTTCCTTCTCCACCTAATTCTCTATTAAGTTTGTATATAAGCCCTAACTTCTAACTCTCTTATGGCCACGTTTTCTATGAACTGTCTTGTAAATATACATGAGTAAAATTTGTCTTTTCTCTTGCTAAACTGTCTTTTGTCAGCTTAATTTACAGAGCCCATGTAAAGAACCTAAGAGGGTTGAGAAGTTTTTTCTCCTCAACAAAAGCAACGTCGGATAGATGCAACAGAGATCCTGTGGCCTTCAAAGCCTAGGTTACTGGCTACTGGCATTTCAGAAAAAGTTTGCTGATCCCTCAGAAGGCTGAAAGATTATTCAGAAAGGGGATATAAATTTCACTACATTTAGCTCACTTCACATGAACATGAAGTTTACCTGAAAAGGAACAACCACATTGTCTGTTTGTAAATTATCACATAGATGATGAAGAAAATATATCAGCTCGTTTATTGCCATTTGGCCATGTGGTCCTCAGCAATGAGAACCTAGACAGCTTTTTCTTGTCTTAAAGAAAGTTACTGTAACATTGCTGTAAAATTTCTTTCTTGTTACATGTGCCTAATTTAAGTTTCAATCAGATATATAGAGTGTGCTATGTATGCGATACAATAAATATTCTGGAAATAATCTGGAAAATTATCATTATTTAATTTCTACTTTTAAATATTTACAATTTGACTTTTTAATAATTAGCTATATATGCTTTCTCTTCTGTGAATTGTGTTTAAATCTTACTGATCTCATAACTATTTATAAATACTATATATATTTGCTTTTAATGCTGTATACTTCTTTTGTAGAAAGCAAAAATATTTCTATGCTAGTAATATTTATCTGTATTTTTGTTTATGACTTTTTCAATCATTTATACTTCTAGAAATTCTTAACCCATCAACTTGTAATTTTCTGTTAAAATATTTTCTTCTGATAGGCTATTGTTTAAATGTTTCCTATTAGTTCTTTATTAATATATATGGAATTTGTATAGGAGGTTATTTGTGTGAGTCAACACTAAAACATATACATATTTTGCTTCCTCCTTATGCCAACTACTACTACTACCACTACTGCCACCACCATAATCAAATAGTTAAACAAATGCCATTAATAAAACATGGTCCCACCTTCCACTTCTAGAAGAAGAATGTTGACCAGAGACCTCAGAATCTAAGGAAGAACATAGTGGTGGCTGTCCTTCTCCCCTCCCCACCCCCAGTATCCCAGACATGAGCAGAATATGTTGGCAATTTAGAAACAAACTTTATCAAAGTCTAAAGAAAGGAATCGTACAGAATGTGTTTTCTCAGCACAATGGAATCAAACCAGATATTAGAGACAGAAAGATAATAGAAAAATCTCCAAACTTGGAAACTAAACATACATGTAATCCTTGGTCAAAGAAGAAGGTTCAAAAAATGCATAAAACTAAAGCAGTGTAGCCCTATCACCAATTAAGAAGTACGATTCATTTATTTTAAAATTCCCTAAATAGAATTCTTATGCCCAGATTGTTTCACTGGGGAATTCTACCAGAGTTTAAAGAGTTACTAACACCAATTCTGTGCAGTCTTTTCCATAAAACAGAAAAGGAATCTATTCTATAAAATTAGTATTACCCTGACACCAGAACTAGGAAATGACAGTATAAAAAAGAAAAAAGAAAGGAAACTATAGACCAACATCCCTCATGAAAATCAATGCAAAAATTCTTTAAAATATTTACAAATAGAATCCAGCTATATAAAAAGAAATATACATCATGACTAAGTAAAGTTTCTTGTAGACATGCAACGATGGTATGATGTACTAAAATGAATCAATATAATCCACCATATTAATAAGCTAAAGAAGAAAACAATCATGTGATCATATTAATTAATGCAAAAAACAATTAGACAAAAGTCAACACCCATTCATGATTAAAAACAAAAAACAAAAAAACATCCCAGAAAAGTAAGCATAGGGCAACTTCCTCAACTTGGTATTGAGCATCAACAAAACAATCAAACAAAAAAATTCACTATAGCTAACCTTAATGCTCAAAGACAGTACTTTTTCTCCTAAGATCAGCAACAAGAAACAAGGCAAGGATATTCACTCTCACCATCCTTATTCAACATAATGTTGGATATTCTAGCCAGTGTAAGAAAATAAAAAAGAAAATAAAAACAATATATATTGGAATGTAATATAACTGTGCTTATATTCAGATGCCATGATTGTCTACATAGAAAACTCCAAGGAACCAACAACATACTATTAAAACTAATAGCGGGTGTTTGGTAGGGTCACAGCAAACAAGATCACATCAGTTGTACTTCTGTATACTAGAAATAAGCACATGGATGCCAAAATTAATAGTATAATTCCATTTTTCAATCATCCTGAATATTAAATTTTTTGTTGTAAATCTAACAAAAAATGTACAGGATTTGTAGGCTGAAAACTCTACAAAGCTAATAAAAGAAATCAAAGGAAATCTATATAAATGGGGAAACATATTGTGTTCATGGATTGAAAAATTCAACATGGTAAATGTGTCAATTCTCTCCAAACTAATATATATGTTTAATGCAATTCTTTTCAAAATCTCAGTGAGACTGTCTTTTTTTCTTAGATATTGACAAAGTTATTCTAAAATTTATATGGAAAAACAAAGAAATTAGAGTAAAACAATTTTGAAAAAGAAGAATAAAGTAGGAAGAATTACTCTATCTAATTTCAAGATTGGATATGATACAGCAATCAAATAAGGTGCTGGAGTAATTAGATGTTCATAGGCTAAATAAATACATACATAAATAAAAGAATCTTGACCAAAGTTTCACACCATGTGCAAAAAGCTAACTCAAAATAAATTATGGACTTAACTGTAAAACAATAAAACTTAAAAAAAAAGGAGGAAATCTCTAGGATCTAGGGATAGACACAAATCTTATACTGGACATCAAAAGCACAACCCATAATGAGGAAAATTATAAATTAGACTCCAAATTAAAAATATTGTTTTATGAAAGACCTTGCTAAGACAATGAAAAGGCAAAATATAGACTGAGAGAGAATATTTGCAAATCATACATTTAACAAAAGGCTGTTATCTAGAACATATAAAGAACTCTCATATCTCAAAAAATTTAATCATAAAATGGGCAAAAGACAGTCATTTTATCAATGAAAATATACAAATGATAAATAAGTACATGAAAAAGTGTTCAACATCATTTGAGTTTAGGGAAGGGAAATGCAAATTAAAACCACAATGAGATATAACAAACACCTATCAGACTGGCTAAAATTACAAAAAAAAAAGTGACAATAACAAATTCTGGCAATGATATGAAGAAACTGGATGGCTCACACATCACTGGTGGGAAACTAAAACAGTATGACCTCTCTGGAAAATAATTTGGAAGTTTCTTAATAAACTAAACATACAACTACCATATGACCCAACAATTGTACTCCTGGGTACTTATTCTAGAGAAATAAAAACTTATGTTCACACAAAACTTGTATGTGAATATCTATATCAGTTTTATTCATAATACCCAAACCTGGAAACAATCCAGCTATCTTTCAATAGATGATAGCTAAAAAATGTGTGGTATATCTTTGCTATAAAAATCTACTGAGTGGAAATTTAAAAAAACAAAACAAACGCAACAACAAGAACCCAAAAAGCTATTGAAATATACAACAGCCTGGATGAAGCTCCAAAGTATGCTGAGCGAAAAAGGTTAATCTCAAAGTTTACATACAATCCTAAAAGATACGATTTTATTTATGTAACGTTTTTTAAATGGCATATCTATAGAAATCAGTAACAGATTATTGGTTGCCAGGTGATAAGGAAGTGGTTGTGGAGGTGGGAGAGTAGTAGTTGTGGCTATAAAAGCAACAAGAAGAATCCTTGTGATGATGAAACTCTTCTGTATCTTGATTGTATCAATGTCAAGATGCTGGTTGTAAGGTTGTACTGTAGTTTCACAAGTTATACCATTGGGAGGAACTGGCTACCTCTGTATTATTCTTACAGCTATGTAAAAATCTACCACAAAATAATATTATTTCAAAATAAAATGTACATTAAAAAAAATGAAAGGCCTTGGATTGGACACCACCTAACTGAGGAAGACCAGGTGCTGTAGGCATAAAAATAAAAAAATAAGGGATTGTAAACTGCCAAGGTCTGTGCAATCTGTGAGGTCAACCAAGGGTTGTCTTGCCTAAAAAAATCAATAAATAAATAAAAATAAGAAGATCAGAAGAATATTCTTAATTAATTATAGAAATGTTTTTATTTGATTAACCTGATTGACTCATAGATGCTTCTGAGAAAATCTGGATTGCGCTGAAATTCTTGTTTGATGTTTTGTATGTGCTAATTTTCATTCATAGCAGCAAGTGACCTGTGCCATGATGGCAATGTTACAATTCCTTTTCTAGTTCTTGGAGAAGGAATGTTGGTAGTCTCTTCTCATGTATGACTTTCAAGGTAGATATAGTGTCCAAAAGCCAATTTAGTAGCTGTCATGCAATCAGGTGTCAATGTGTTCAGTTAGGACAATGAACCAAAGTGAGAATCACAATAGAGCCTTTATTCACTTACTGCAACAATACAAGCAAAAGTCAGGAAGAGAGGATTCCCTAGTGTTCCATTCTTCCCCCCAGAACAATACAGGGGGAGGGTCAGCTGGACGCAGCTCAGATGTGGGGAATTATCTCACTGCTGAGGAGCCTCAGACAAAAGGCTCCTTGGGAGGAGAGTGGAAGAAGAGCTAGGAATAGAAAATTACTGAGTCAAAGCAGAAAAAATGCCTCAACTAAGGTTTTCAGTATGGAGGCCTCCAAATGCAGGAGCTTGGGCTAGGAATGCATATGCATATGAGTGTATGAGTGTGTTTGGCCATGGCAATGGTAGGGGGCTGAGTCATCCCTCCACACCCCCATCCCTATGAGGCCTGTCAGGGAAAGCCTTGTAATTAATTACCTGTGCTTGGGCCTGAAAGATCAAAAGCACCCATAGAATCTGGGCCTAGAGCTAGAGTCTTCAGTGTTCAAGAAGCATTTTGACTTTAGAAAAATCATTTTGGGTGTACCTTTGACACTTGAAAATGGAAACTTCTAATTGTGGACAACACAATTACGGGTAATGTGCCTTACTTCAGTAGTTTTGTTTTCAAGAAAATGAATTTATTGTAGAAAGTTTGTATAAAACTGGTCATAAAATAAGTACTTCTGTACCACCCACAGCCTAATGATTATGGTTAGTAACAGATGTTTATTGGTAAGAACCAAGAAGTTATTTTAGAAATAAGAATCAGATGGTTCTCAAATGTGAGAATATTTTCTTGGTATATACCAAGAAAACTAATGTATAATTGTCCAATGAGTATGTGTTGAATAAATGAATACAACTTCTTTTCCACACAGGTGATCAAATCCTTGATATTGAAAATGAAAGGCAGGCTAATCTCTTCTACCTCCTACCAATCCTGGCTTATTTCAATTAATGTTTATTTTCCTTTCTAGGACAATGCATAACAAATTTAATCCCTTTTTTCATATATAGCTTTTCATATAGTTTCAGACAGTTTTGATTTTCTCTGGAAGATACTTAATTTCTTTATATGTAAGCTCTGTGTGAATTGTATTGAATTTCCTAAGCATGATAACCAGAATGTCTGATAATTGTAGATGCTGAACAATTTGAAGGATGATTTTATAGACTCACTATAGTTCTAGTATAATATATTTTAATTATTTCAAATGCTATATTTTTAAATCTCCATGCAAGTAATTTTTTTTCTGTGTTCATGTTTCTCTTAATGAGTGGTACACAGAATTCAAGGAATTGTTATTTTGATGAGTGTACTTCAGTAGATGCAGACTAAGATCATATTAGCCATTGGACAAACTGAGTATGTTGTTAGATTAATTACAGCTTTTTATTTACAAGTTAGCTTCTGAATATCCAGCATGTGCACAAATGGAGGCTAAAAGGATATAAAATTATGTGATTTTGCCTTATTTCTACTCCTAGGCTCTTTGAGGCAAGTGTACATTTGAATGCCTTTAAATTTCTTGAATTTTCTGAGAATGAAAATTTTTCTAAGAATGAAAATTTTTTTAACTCTTTTCTCCATGTCCAGTCCTGGGCATCTGTGGTGTCAGCCTTCAAACTGGCTTCAGATGAGGCAGGACTTCTGTGTGTCGACTAGTGGGAAATAAACCCATGGATGAGCACACATGAAGGAACATGGTGAAAGTCTAATCAATCATTGTTACTTGTATAGTCCTACTTTCCAAGTACACTGCAAAGACTAAGAGGAAATTAATGAAAATGAAAGAAACCTAATATTATGAGGCATTTAATATTTTTTGTATTTAGTTTTCTTTTTTGCATTTAGAATACATAGATAATTAACAGTGGAGACTATAAGGATCATAAGGAAAAATGATAAATAAAATGGATTGTTTTGAATTCAAAGAATTTTTCTAAGACGATTGTAATGAGTGAAAGCAGTTTTCTGAGTTCTGAGTTTAATGTCTAGTAAAATTAATATTCAAATTTTCTAATGTTGTCCTATAAATAGCTATAATTATCTCAGATTTATAAGCAGATTGGCCACATCATTTCTACTTAAAATCAAAATATTTTAAGAGTGAATGGGTGAGCTGAGGGTAATTATGCCTGGGCAATAGGCATAAACACAGATTGTTCCAGGCTACAACCACCTATGGCCATGCCCTCTGCAGTTTTCTGTAACTAAAAAATAATTACTGAATTCAATCAAGTTTTAAGTCTTTGTTTGCTTTTGTGATTTCCTTATCTTTTGTTCTTGCCTTTTGTACTGCTTGGAATGTTTTTTCCTCAGATCTTTACATATTGACTCTTTATTTAAATTTTAACTGTAATATCTCATTTTAGAGAGCGTTTTTCTAGAGCATTTCATCTCATGCCATTCACCCTACTGGCCCACCCACACCAATATATCATTTTTGTTGTTTTCTACTCTTTATCATCATAATCATGATCAGATATTATCTCATTTATTTATTTACTTGTTAAGTGTCTGTCTCTCCCATTCAAATGTAAGCTCCATGAGAAAAGAATCTTCTGACTGTCTCATACATTGTTAAATCCTTAGAACTGGGAAGAATTTCTGGCTCAATAAAAATGTGTTGAGTTCATGAACAATCAACTAACAAACTAGCATTAACAGCTTATATTGATGTTTAGATCTGGAACTAGACAGAAAAAAATAACTTAAATTTACTTGTGTAGATTACCTGAAATTTTTGTTATTATAATTTTATGGTTTTGGAAAATGTAAAGATTTGGTTCTATGTTAGCTAAATTAAGAAACTTAGGTCATTTGAATAAAAAATATAGATTATGATTTAGGGTAGAACAACCAAATGGTTTTCATTTTCAATCTGTTCAGATTATAATTTAGCTTAGATTCTTAGTTCACTTTATGGCAGATGAAAATGATTGCAGAAATAACATATGAGGGATTCCAACGATGAACGCCTTCCACACGAAGGTTTTTACAATGAATGAAAACCATTCTGCCATGTTAAGTATGTATAGAAATAGCCAAGGGCAGTCTATACAAAGGGGACGATTTAACTCCATGCTTGTAAGCCCCAGGATGTTACTAAGTTAGTTTTATTAGTATGTAATTACAGCCCTGAAACTCATCTATCAACTACTGTAGTGGGAGACAACCTGAAATTCTAACTGGCAGGTCCCTCTCCTCCTATCTTGAACACATAGAAACACAAAACAACATGATAACAATTGCAAAACTATTAACCTGTGTAGTAAAATCTCTGTAGTGAGAGCTCACTAGAAGTAATTTAATTTAAATTAGTTAAATACATACTTTCTTCTTCTAAGTAATTTTAACTGAGAGAAGCAGCTCAAGACAAAGAATAATGCTAGGGATCAAAAAAGATATACCAGGAACATATCAATTCAAAGAAAAGTGTGATATTGATTTTGAACTTAAGCAAAATATTGGGAATTTTTTTGAGACAGAGTAACTTTGTGAGAATAGAGTGTGGTAGGACAGGGAACACCAGAGGTTGGTGAGTAAGGTGAGTGGGGAGAGTGCGGACAATAGGTAGTTGAGCAGATTGTAAGAGCAGAGACTTCCTTCTTTGAGGTGGGTCCCACATATCCACACCCTAACTCACCATAGGTGTAAAATTTTATGCCATATTTAGTTCCTCCCTTAAATGACTAATAACCAGTTAATACACCTGAGGGAATATAAACCCACAAGAAAATAGTAGCTTATAAATGAAGAATGCATTAATTAAAATAGAAAATAATTAAATGGATTCATGAGTTAATGAGTTTATCCAATAAATATTTATTCATTTTTATCATGTTAGAATACAGCATCAAAAGGTGAATAGAAAATTCACAGGATGGAAGAAAATTATTGCAAAATATATATCTGATAATGAAATCATACATATAATAGAATATGTATAGAACTCTTAAAACAACAACCAAAGACAAATAACCCATTAAAAAATGGGTAAAGGATCTAAATAGACATTTGTTCAAAGAAGGTATACAAATGAAGAAAACTCAACATCATTAGACAACAAGAAAATGCAAATTAAAATTACTAGATACTAATTCACAACCATTATGATGGCTATAATCAAAAAGACAGATAATAATAAGTGTTTATAAAGATGTGGAGAAATAAGAATCATTATACTTAGTTGGTGGGAATGTAAATAGTGGAGTTTGCATATAACCCAGCAATTCTGCTCCCTGGTATATGAGCAAGAAAAGTAGAAACATGTGCCTGTGCAAAATTTGTACATGGATATTTAAATACATTATACAAAGTAAAAGAAGCCAGTCATGAAAGACCACATATTATATGATTCCATTGACATGAAATGACAGATTAGGCAAACCTATAGAGACAGAGAGTACATCAGTGGTTGCCAAGGGCTGAGAAAGTTGGAGGGAAATTGAGAGTGACTGCTAAGAGGCATGGAATTTTTTGTGGGGGAAGAGTGATAAAAATGTCTTAAAATGAATAACTGCACACATACTTAAAACCATTGAACTGTACACTTTAAAAGGGAAAATTTTATGGTATGTGCATTATATCTCAATAAAATATTGTTTAAGTAAAAAATAAAACTTTATTAAAGCAACTAAACTTAACAGCACCAACTAATGCTTTCTCAATGGTGCACCTATTAAGCAAGACTCAAATATGAGCATAGTCTCATCTCGTGCATTTCTGATTAACTGTGATAATTCTAAGTTGCTCACTTTCAATTCAAAGAGAAATGCCCTTGTCATGTTTTGTACTTCTCACCTGAGGTGGCATCAAACTGACCCTGCTTTCGGCTCCAACTGGAGAATGCTAGTTGAAGGTTCTCCTCAGACCTCCCCACCTGAGCTGGGCCTCTGACAAGAGGCGTGCAAAGGAATCTGGCTGGAACAGGAGGAGAAGCGAGAGCTGCTTGGTCTGAAAAGACTTAGGGAAGTTTTGTATCAAGCACCTGCCCTCACCCTGCATGCCCCCCTCTGATGAGGACTCTCGTCACAGAGCAGGGACAGAGACTGCCTCAGTCCTTATTGCCTCCCAGAGTATGGCTTCTTGTGACAAGCTTCCCTGAGCTGCAGGGGCTCTGTGTGGACACTGTGGGGGATTCCAGCTTCACTCTGTCCACGAGAGTCTTCGTGAGGGCAGCTGGGGAGATCTTTTCTTGCTCAGCCATGGACTGTAGCTCTTGTGTTGGGATGCAGGAGGCCTCGACTGCATTGATGAGCAGGGAGCAGAAGCCCCCACTCACTAGGAAGTGGGGGGCGTGGATGTTGGTCTCTCTGGGAGAGCAACATTGTCCTTGAGCTGGCCTGGATGCTGCTCTGAGTCCAGCACCATCTTGGCAGCAAGGCATGCCCCAAACTGGACAGACAGCCAGGTGCTATGGCAGGCCCATCTTCACCCTGCCATCAGTCTGTGTGTCCAGGGCCATGAACACATAGGCAGGCCCCCTGCCGCTGATCCCTGTAGTGGCATCAATCAGGTCCTCCTTCACCTCAGTGCAGAAGCCCATGCTGCTCATGAGCTGCTCCAGTAGCTGCCCATCCTCCACCAGAGTGTGGGTGCTTGTGGCAGTACATGTGGCACCCTCCTGTACCAGCACAGGTGTGTAGGTCATGCAGTGAATCACCTTGGGGGCTGGCTTGGATGCTATCTGCTTCTTCCATACTGAACTAATGGTGACACTGGCTGTACAAGGGACTCCAAAGTGCCTGGATGGGACACCGGCACCGATCTCGTCCAGAATGAAGGGGATGATGTGCGGCTTCACCGCCAGGAACAAGACGTTGCTATTCCTCCCTGTCTCCTTGCTGCTCCCGGCCAGTTTCATCCTCATCTTCCCGAGCACAGACACTGCAGGCAGGTCCATTTCTGGAGAGCTGGCTATCATCTCGTGAGCCGACAGGATGCCTACGGCTGTGAAGTCCTGTGCCCAGGTCTAGGCCTGTTGAACTGCGCCGATGAAGAAGACCATGCTCGTAGTCCCAGGTTCGGCATCTACCTGGTAGGAATACGGTAGGGATCAATAAAATATATATTTTTTAAAGCACTAAAAAGGATGAATAAAGCCAAATAAAAGGTTAGTGACTTGGGAGGTTAGGTTGAGAAATTCTCACAAAGGCATTAGGACTATTTAGGAATAGATAAGATGAGAATACATGGAGGATAGACTTGAAAGGGTCAAATCCAGATGTAGGAGTCTAGAATAAGAGTAAAAATTCACAGTCGTATGTGGGCTTGGGGTGGGGGGTGGGGGATGGAGGTGGGTGGAAAAGAAGGAGGTGAGAGCATGCAAAGATACTTATTTTGTGTGAGGAGACAGCTCATCAAACTAAGGGGAGAATAAACGCAAATGTGAGTTATCAATAATAAGTTATCAATAACCATCACAAGACTACAAATCAATGCATAACTCAAACTGTCAGTAAAAAATGTTACCTCTAAAGGGAGGGAGGAAAGGAGAAAAATAGAAACAAAAACTAAAGGTAATAGAAAATAAGAAATAAGCTATCAAAAATAAATCCCAATAAAGCAGTAATTACAATAAACAAATGTAGATTAGAGTCAATAATCAAGAAGCAGAGACTCATATTAGATGTTAAGTATGATCCAGCAATATGTTTATCAGGAGAAACAATTTTTAAATAATAGACTGAAAAGAGGTTGAAAATGAAAGATGAACTCAAGCTTTAGCTTCCACATATTTTTTTTTCAAAATCTGTTATTTGACATTGGGTTTTGTGTCAGACTTTGAAAGTGCAAATAACTGACTGCTTACCTCAATATTATTCTGACAATATTATTCAGAACTTGTGCAAGGATAATGATCATGTGATGGTGTAAGTTACTTTTGTGTATATCCAGGAAAACAATTGAAAACATATCACAAGGTGTGTCATCTAAATTTATTATTAAATCTAATTATTTACTTTGAACTCTGAATGTAACTTGGAGTGAAAATTCTATTATGACATAAGAGTGATTTTGGAGCTGCCTTGATTTATGTTTATAAAAGATTTTCAAACAAGATGAAATATCTGGTTTTACATATCTAAAAGATTGCTTGAGGGAAATGCATTCTAGCTTGACAGAACTTATTAACAGTAAATTGTTGCTTACATAAAAGTAGTTTGTCAACATTTCTTGGCCTTGGTAGTCTCTTATTTCTTCATGATTCCAGCTGTGCAGGTATTCTTGTCATGTTATGCTGGGGAAGATTCAGAATTAATCTTAATTTTTATCTATTGATTGATTGATTGATCATTTATCTATATACCTACATTTTATATGCAACAATATTAAATATAGATTTTTAAATACTTATAAATTTTATTTTAAAAACCCATAAAGCCTATGTTGTAGAATTGCACAAATTATATTACACTACCACTTTGTCTAAAGCTGGATTTGAAAATGTGATGAGTTTTTACTTTGGTAAAATAACTTGTTTATAATTTTACCATCAACAGTTAAAAAATTCTGCCATTTGACACTCTTACTTCTTCTCTATAGCCTCAGAGAAGCATCTCTTTCAGTATCTCAAGTATATAGTATTGTGATTGTAAGGGCAATCTAGCCACTAATAGTGCTGAGAAATTGTTTCAACATCAAACATTTCACTTTTCAAAGCTGACCATTAAATAATTGTAATATAATCATTTTGAGTATAAATATTAAATTATTACATTTATTATTTGGACATTTGACTTTTGCCTCAATCTTGGTCAAATATTAATTTTCATGTTTGGCTATTCTCTGCTCAGTGAAATTGTGTATTCAGTATATCTCTGTAAATAAATATATGGAAAAAGATATACCAGAAAAATATCATTAAAAAGAAAATCTAGAGGAATAATTATAAATCAAACTAATAAAAACCCTTATGCCATACAAATATGTATTCATTTTAAGCACATATGGCCTAGTTAAAAAGGTGACCATATTTAAGTTTGTAGGTAAAGTCTCAATGACAAAAATATTATATGATATTTTTATATATAACGCAAAACAACCTGGAAATAAAAAAGTGATAACAGAAGAGATTATGTATCTGGAAATTAAAAAAAAAATGCTAACTTTGGGGTTAAAAAAATGGGAAATTTAAAATATTTAAATTGAATAATATTAAAAGCATTATATGCTAAATGTTATGAGACACAGCTAAAACAGTATGTAGAGAGAAATTTTTAAGCTTTTGAAAACAAAAGAACCAAATGTTTAACCCCAGAAATAAGAAAATAGTGACCAATAGACTAAAAGGCGAGTAGAGGGGTGTGGGGAGGGATGGGGAGGGCGAGAGAAATGTGGAACAGATAGAGAAAATTGAAAAATCATTTTTTAAAAAGTGTCATAGCTTAGGAAATCTTATGGAAAGACATATGAAGAAAAAGGAAAGATGTAAATAAATAAAATGCAGAATTTTTACAGAGAATTAATGAAATGAGGTTATAAGAAACATGCCAGACATAATAAGGTTCAAAGAAACATGACAAAATGTATTGAGAACAGCAACAAATTTGAAAACTAGGTTAAATGAAAACATTTCTTCCAAAATGTACATCAAAGCTTGTATGAGAAGAAATGAACTCTTGAATATAGCAAATCTATTGAAGAAGTTAAAATGGTAAGAATATTAAGGGGCAAACCTTGTAAGAGACACCATATGCAAAGACTCCAGATCCAGACAGTTTTGTGTACAACAGCTAAGATGTATTATCAATCAAACTTTCCAACAAAAACTCATTTCTAACTTCTACAGTTTGTTCCACAAAAGAGAAGTGGGAAGACTCTGAATTTATTTTATATTTCTAGTAAAACTTTGATTCTTAAGCTGGTTAAGGACAATGGATCAAATGAGAGAGTGTTTAGCTTTAAGTAACAGAAAAATAAAACTTAGAACACTTTAAATAAATAGGGATGTGCTTTCCCTCATACGAAGACATCCGGAGGTATGATTCTCTTATAGTCACTCAGCTACTTAATGATGAAATGAGACAGGCCGTTTTTATCTTTCCACTCTTGTCATCATAGCAGGTTGGTTTTCTTCCTTATCCTGGAGAATGCATGTTTGGAAGTGGGCTGGCCAGCTCCACATACCATAATCACCTTCGAGACCTTGAAAAGGGAGTAAGGGAAAGCTAGGCATGTTCCTCTGCTTGTTTTCATCAGGAAAACCAGAGTTCTCCCAGAACCCTTTTTTAGTTGACTTCTGCTTAGGTCCTGTCTGCCAGACTCAGATTATAGGGGCACATCTAACTCTATGTTATTTAGAAAAAAAAAGATCATGACTGTTTTGATTTACTTTGATCAGTAGTTCTCCAAGAATGATCTGGTAACTCCCTCTTTTTTTAAGGAATCTGAAAGGTCAACACTATTTTCATAATACTAAGATGTTATTTGACTCTCTCATTCTCAATTTTAAATATTTTTCCCACAAGTATAGTTTCCAGACTACATGATAATTATATTAATAATCTGGTGGCTGTGGAATGTATGCTCATGTGTTTTTGTGTTCTAAACATTTATCAATAGACTTAACACACATAAATAAATGCTCTTTGGGGTCCTCAGTACTTTATACAAATGTAAAATGTCCTGAGAAAAAAGGTTGAAAAACCGCTGGTTTAAACTATTCAAGAACCTTGAATTGTTAGGAAATTTGCTTCATTGAATAAATTGAAGTTTTCTTAGCAAAGAAAATGTAGAGTTTGGTTTTGAATAGAAAGCTAATAAAGTCTGAGAATGTGTATAACAAAATTGTAGAATCACTCCACTTAAAAACAGACAATTTCTAGAATGAATTATTAGAAAATGACTATAATATTATATTAAAAATCAATATATCCTGACCAACTAGGATTTATTTCTGGAATGCATAGATGTTTTATTATCAGAAAATGCATCAATGTAATCTAACACATAAATGGTCTAAATTATTAAAATACTATAATTACTTTATATATGTAATAAAGTTCAAAATCAATTTTATAAAACTTATTAAAAATTTATGAACTAAAGAGACATTTTATTCAATAAAAAGTATTTGCTAAAGCATTTTAAGCAAACATTATGCTAGATGCATTTTTTAAGATGAAGAATAATATAATATGCTATAGCAGTGCAACTGTACAATACAGGTTTGGAGATCTTGGCTTAAATATACAAGGACTGAAAAGTATTTTTTATTTTCAGATGATGTAATTATTTATATAAGAAGCCCAACAAAATCAGCGAGTTATTAAAACTAAAAAGAGAGCTTTCTGAATAAAAAAATGTTACAAACTTAACATTTTTCTGATCTACTAGTAAGCAACTAGAAACTATAAAGAGAACAGGAACTGGCCCGTGTACACTTAGGAACATTTGGTCTCTTGTTTTTTCTGTGGCTAAAGAGAATTAATATGTCATTTAATGAACATTTATTGATAACAAAGCATCATCTTTGGTGATCAGCATAAAAACTGACAAAAAGACAAAATAACCTTTTTTTTAAGGGAACTGCCTAGTAAATGAGAATGATCTGTACCAAACGGTAACTTTGTATGTTTATATCTCATACAATAATAAAGCACATTTTTCTTAACATTATTGCTTTTGGAACTAAATTTTTGACTCAAGATGCACAAAACAATATTATATTTATTTGCCCCTTGAGAATATTAATAACTTTTTAAAAATAATGTATCCAATTATCTGATATCAATCAAGCACTTATTGTAATCTTATAGCTAGTAGTAAGATTGCACAGGTCCTTTAGATAGGAATAGAAAATAGAAAATATAATTCCTGACTCTGAGGCCCTTATAAGCTGTTGAGGAAATAAAATAGGCACATGAAACAACATGACAACAATTGCGAAACAACTATTAATCTGTGTACTAAAACCTGTGTAGTGAGAGCTCACTAGAAATAAACTAATCTCAATTAGTTAACTATTTGCTTGTTTTCTTCCAAGTATATAAAATAACTCCTATAGTGCTAAATAATGCTCCACAAATTAACATGTACTAAATAATTATGCGTAAATACTTTCTATGGTATAAATATCTCCACTGTGAACAATTTCAAGCTACCAAAAGTATAATAGAATTTCTTAATATTTACAGAATTTCCTTAATATTCACAGACCAGTATGAGCTGGCTCCCACAAACCACAGTCTATATTTTAATAGCATACATTCTTTCACTATCTCTGAGTTACTACTTCAATTACCACTCTGATTACAGGAGGAAGATGTGGGGGTGTTTTCTTTACAGACAATTTAAATCTAAAATTTCTCATATGTTTTGTTAGAAAAAAAAACCCACAGATGTCATCTGAAATATTTGAATCCTTACAGTCTATGAAATTATACCCTTTACCACGGTGTGTATTTAAAACAAAGTTTGTGACAAGATAGATATATTGGTTTTATAATTGTTCATGATACGTTTTCTGTATTACATTGAGACTATTTTTCTCCACAGAGTAAGCTTTATTTCAGAGAAGATTTAACTTCTCCTCAGATTCTCCAAATTTATTTTTTTCAAATGTTCTTTTCATATTTGCTTTAAATGCTCCTTTGGCTGTTTCATAAAAACTTAGCACGCACTCTTTGAAAAACATGTTGGACTTGGTTTATCTGAGATACAGCAATGTAGATTATTTGTGATAGAGAGTTGAGCTGGATACTATTCCTTTCGACAGTTGTTCTGTTGATGTTTATGCATCAGACTTTGGGGAAACTGTTCCCTGAGGCTCTTTAGAGTAACTGTGTTAGTGTTGCAAGCAGGTACTACTGTCTCTGGGTTTGAGCTTAGGGTGCCTTGAAAGCAGGGAGAAATATAAACAGTTTGACAGAAATTCTAGCTGTATGCTTACTTTGTGTATAGAGAAATAAAGGTTGACACCCAGATTATTTGAGTTTCCAGGAAATACTGTGGGAGAAACACTCCTAAATTATAAAGGTAGTTTCACATCAATTTTTTCTTATTAAAGTCATTACCATTTAGTCTTAATAAACCTCAATAGGACACTTAGATGAAGAGAATAAGGATATGACATGCAGTAATATAATGTGGGTAGGGATAGGTGAGGCCCTAGAGATAAAAAGCAAAAAGGAAATGTTTTGAAAATGTATTGAAAATGCATCACATCAAAGAGACTCATTGAAACTGTTCAATTTTGATAAGGAAAGAAAAAAAATAACCCATTTCTATCCAGGGCCGTGAATAAGTGTATGTAACGTGTGTTGAAACCTTAGAGAATCACTTTCCTGAAGAAAATGTCTCTATTTGATTCATTATAGATTAAAATAAGTGAAGGTAATGAGGTAAAGGTATTATCTGACATGTATATATTTTAAAGAATATGTAAGTATATTTGACATTTTTATACCTTTAAAAACTTGAATCAATAGAAATGAAATAAGTAATGATGAGATCACACTTTCAACTTATGTTATATGATAAATAAATGATTCATTTATCATATAACATAAAATTATTCTGTAGGTTCTATAGTGACCACAGGTATAAATAAACTGCATGTCCTCAACTATGAAGAGCTTACAATCTAGCAGACAAAATAAAATCACATATAACTAGATTTAAACTGTGGCAAGCTATGATAAGAGCATTATGGTGGTACAAAAAGGCTATAAGAATCTAAGGGGTAAAAAACACCTAAGTTCTAGGTGGAGGGGGTACCCAGGAAGATTTTGGTAAACCTATAGCTTTGAAACAGAATATTGAAAGACATCCAGGAGTTATATAAGAGGTATTTGGGGAATAAGGACATTCAAAATACTTTTTATTGTTTACTTATTAATCAGACTTTATTGATTGTCCTATGACATGCTAAAAACTGTGTTAAATGCTAGAAAGAAGAATAAATAAAGCATGATCTCTGCCCTCAAAGAAATAGTAGTGACTGCACAGGTTATGAAAGTAATTTATCTTTTTTCTTTTCTCCTGCAGTATAAGTATATTGATATAAATTTTTTTAAAATTGTGTTTAACTAGTCAGTTATGGTTATAAGTGGAGAAGATAATATAGAGGCAGTAGAGGTTGAAAATGAATAAATCAGGGCAGATAGCACATAAACGTGATAGAATGAGGAAGAGCCAACAGAATTCTTCAACTTTAGTACCAGCGCTGTGAGGTACCTAGCATACTTGACGTATTTTAATGTTCTTCTCTTCTCTGTGACAAAATTATTTTGAGTAATAATTATGTAATATTTAATAATCATTATGTTGTTGACTTGTTCTTTATTAATAAAACAATTAATTTAAAAAGAATTACTTTTAATTTTAAAGATATTAAAATTTATTAAAATATTTTATGTAAACTAAAATTATACTTAACTAATTATATTAGTTTCCAATAACTACTGTAACAAATTACCACAGACTTAGTGACTTAAAAAACATAAATCAATCAACTTATAGTTTTGGATGTGAGAAGTGCAAAATGGGTCTCATGGGACTAAAACTAAGACGTTGGCAGGGCTATATTTGTTTATTGTTTCTAGTAGTTTTTTGGGGTTTTCTAATATAAAGAATCATGCTGTCTGCTAAAAGTGACAATTTTACTTCTTCATTCCCAGTTAGATGTCTTTTATTTCTTTCTCTTGCCTGATTGCTCTGGCTAGGACTTTCCTTCTATATCGATTTTAATCATAAATGGATGTTGTATTTTGCCAAGTGCTTTTTCCCTATCTATTAATATGCTCACATAATTTTATCCTTTATTTTGTTAATGTGGTGTGTTACACTATTGATTTGCATATGTTGAACCATTCTTGTACCCCTGGAATAAACTCCACTTGGTTATGGTGTATTATTTTTTTTAATGTGTTGTTGTATTCAATTTGCTAGTATTTGGTTTAGGATTTTTGCATCTGTATTCATCAGAGATATTGGTCTGTAGTTTTACTTTTTGTGTTATGCTTGCAAGGTTTTAGTATCAGGGTCACATTGGCATATAACCCAACAATCCCTCTTCTGGATATGTATCTGAAACATTTGAAAATATTGATTTGTAAAGATATATGTACTGCTATGTTCATTGCAACATTATTCACAGTGGACCATACAAGGAAACAAAGTATCCTTTGATAAACAATAGGCTAAAGAAAATGTGATATATATCTATACAATGGAATACTATAAGGCCATAAGAAAAAATGAAATACTGACATTTGTGAGAACATGCATGGATCTTGAGAATATCAGGCCAAGTGAAATAAATTAGATGGGAAGTCAAGAACCATATGATTTCACTCATATGTGGGATATAATAATTAAAATAAAAAACAAGACAAACAAAAATTCATAGACACAGACAACAGTATGATGATTATCAAAGAAAAAAGGGGGGGTAGAAAGGGGTCAAACTATATGGTGGCAGATGGAGATTTGATTTTGGTTGGTGAACACACAACACAATGTACGGCTGATGTATTATAGAGTTGTGCACTTGAAAACTATATAATTTTATTAACTAATGTCACCCCAATAAATTTTTAAAACTTTGAATGCTCACATAAATGGACAGAAATAAAGGAACTCAGGTTGCTTTGTCTTTACAATCACTGTGCTCTATTTATTTATTTCTAACAAATTAAACACAAGAATATGTTTATTTCTAATTCATTTATTAAACACAGGGTTTTTTTACAGATGATTAACTTGCCCCTAATGTTTAGGATTTGCATATGCATACCTTCATTGCCTGACTCAGGGAGACTATTCCTGCTTCCTCACTTTGGTTTGCCACTGAATCAATTACATTTTTTCCAGATGTATTTTTTTTTTTTAATGCTTGTTTATCAAAGTCTGATCGGGCTATTTTAAGTACGGTAAGTGGTGCTATAATGAGACATACATGTGTTCCTAAAAATCACTATACAAATTCATGTTGTTGTGACTGTTAAATTCACATTTGTTAAGTAGAGCTCTGGAGTGTTGGAACCTGGTTCAATAAAAGACCACAAGGGAATTGAAACAGAGTTTATTACTCACAGATCCTGGAAGAGTTTTCACAGCATACCTTGAGGAGCCACTGGAGCAGGTCAATGCAGGGTGCAGGCAGAGAGCACAGCAGGCCCTCTGGGGCACATGCCTTTATTAGAGTGGACTGTTTGGGTTTTAGGGCTAAGGCCAGCTTGGTCAATTCAAACTCCAAAGAATGAAGTTTTAGTACACTTCAAGGGAGTTTATATAAGGGGCACACAAGAGGAAGGCCTTGGGGGATGGGGAGGACAGCACTTATCACAGGGAGGTCAGGAAGTCATATCAGTAAGTTATATTTACTTGTGACTCTATAAGGCTGTTTTCTAGGGCATACACTTATTTGAAGGGCTAGTGTTAGTTCTTAGGCCCCTGCAGGCTGCTTGGCTACAGTAAACAAATGGTTCAGTAAGGTATAGTTTTCTACTGTCTCAAAAATTTTCTCACTGATTAAATTACACATAAGCAAATATGAAATTCACATCATGCTCAGATTGTTCCTTGATATATTAATCTTATTAGAACAAATATATGTTTTGAAAGCAGGTATTATAGCAGGACCCACCATAATGTCACTTCAACTCTGTGGGCCAAGATGAAGAAATACAAAAGCTTGTTTTCCAATTTGTAGATCAGAGAATGGACCTCCTACTGGGAGACCATATTGTTTTATGTCAAATACACCACACTTGTGGGAAAACTCTCTCCACCACTTTTTCAGATATCACTAAGAGATCCCAGCCTCTTTTGTTTGGTTCTTAACTTGACCTCAGAATCTTTCTAAAGACAAATTTCCAGAGTGCCACTAATAATCAATTGGAATTGGCAACAAGAGATGAAAAGCTCCTTTGCCATCTTTGATCGTAGAAACAAACACACACACAAACATGGATCCTGAAGTCATTTAGACCTGAGTTCAAATCTTGGCTCTTAGCTCTTACTTGTAAATTGTGAGTCTAGAAGAATTACCTAAACTTCTCCTCGCCTGTTTTCTGAATCATAAAACTGAGCTAATAATGCCCATTTCAACTAGTTATTGTGAGAATAAAATAAGTCCGTATAGACAGAGTACCTAATACAGTGTCTGTATCTGTTTGTCTTGAGTAGTTTCCTAAAACTCTTGGCCAAACAAAAAAGCAGAGAAAGAAATCTAGTTTGAGCCTCGTTGGGGTAGAGAGTAAGTCAAAGGTGTATCAGGAGACTCATAAATCAAAAGAATCACCTTTCTATTAGGGGTGCATGGTTTTCATGCCCTGTGCCTGAAGAAAGACATATTTGAGTGGAATGCTACAAACCACAGACATGTGGCCCAGGTTGCCTGGGTTCACATAGCAATCATAGGCAAGATAAAGAGCCACCTAAATTTTACTTATCTCTTCTTGTCATCTTTCCCAGCCATTAGGCAATGCTCTATAGAACTGAGATTTGAGCAAAACGTTTTGGCTACTCCTCATGGTAGGCTGATGTATGTGAGATGGATTTTAGAGCTAAACCTGAAAGCAAAGATGCCAATGGAAAATGCTTCATTCTTCTCTTGCTAAAAGTACTTAATTCTTCTCTCTCTCAGTTCTCTTGATTTATAAAATAAACTCAGGCATGCTGGACTGAAGAAAAAAAAAGCTTCAATTCACAATCATTTCTTCATGATATCACATAAAATTAAGCACAGAAAGCAAGGAAACTCTTGCTTATTTTATTTAATAAAATAGTTGGGCATAAAGTAATTTCAAAACATGCTGTTGAAAAGCAATCTGCATATTTCTTTCAACTGTTAAAATAGAGACCACTTAAAAAGTGATTACAATCTGGCAAAAATGTGGGTACTATTGCTATAGGATGTAAATTGCCCAGTTACAATTTTTCCTATTAAAGGCACTACATTCTAAAGCTTTAGTTCTCTTTTTAGAGGCAAAGACCTGCTTTTTTTTTGTATTGTAATCTTCAGACAAGAAGATTCATGCCCATAAACATGAACAACAATAAAGCTACTCAGGGCAGATGAAATGGGAACTTGGCAGGGAATGATGATGTTTCTGCCATGTTTATGCCAGTTACATGATTCCTACTGGAAGCTGTGCATTGGCTGAGACATTACTTTAATTCAGAGGAATTGAATACCAGAGAGGTCCATGTTCTGGTATAAAAATGGAAGTGCTGAGCTAAAGTCAAATAAAAGTCGAAGCTCCAGGAAAGTTGACAAGGAAATTATTTCTACTCCAAGCTCTTGCTAAAGATATACAAATCTATTCCCAATTTAATCTGAGTTTAGACCAAAGAGAGTATCACATATATTTTTATTTAGTAAGTATATAATGTTGATGAGGACATTTTATGTTATCAGTATTTTTATTATTTTGCTGTACAATTGCTTATCTTCCATTATTGTTGCAGGGGATAAAAGGATATAGTATGACTGTTTTTTAAGCCAGATAAAAAGTGTAGATTGTGTGTCTAATGATATAGAGAAGATACATTCTAATCTAAACCAGTTCTTTCAAAGCTGGACTAGAACCACACTCCCTTCTCTGTTTGAACAGTTGAAGGGCAGGAATTCACCTGAAAGTTGGCATATTTTTATAATAAATCTCTGGAAGTGCACTGTTTAAATATCCCAATGACTACTTAAGAGTCCTTATTTTCACGTGTCAATGGCAACAGGTCTGATAGACAGCAGCAGATAGCCTTATGTTGTGTCAAGGTGGCACCATTGTCCAATGAAATTGACTTCCTGCTGGAAGATGTCACTTAATGGCATTATCTAGACTACCCACCTAAACCCAGTTGACTTGCCATCTGCTCCACAGTGAAACTGGCACAGTCTCTAAGAAGAGACATACTGTCATTCTATATAATGGCCTTTGGGATGGAAAGCCAATTGACCATGGTAAGTTACATTGATTAATTGTTGATGTTAAAAATCAAGGTTGCAAGCCAAAAGAAGAAAATATTGTTAAGACACTAGTTCATCCTGAGTTTTTCTTTTCAATCTGAATTTTTCTGCTAAAAATAATTTTAGGTAATCTGCTAAGGTGCTATATTTTTAGAACTCATATCTATAGTAAAATATCTATATTTGTAGATCTTTGAGACTAAAATCAGGTTTATAAAAATTATTAATTACATCTTGCCAACTCTTGAGATAGAATGCTAATTTTGTAGTTTTCGACAGCGACACACAGATACACAGACATACACACACATATTTGTGCTTGCACTTACCAAACTATGACTTACCTGAACATTTTAAGATATTGACCTGATAAGCAGTTATTCTTCTGCTAAGAAAAAATGACCACTGTAGCTTTGTCCATTAACTCACATCAGGGTACTCCTCTCAAAGAGATTGAACTATCATAGCACCAGGAACACAGAATGAGCTTAGTGATTTTCATTTTTATATGTTATTACATAAAATTACCTTCATGAATGTCTATGGCTCTAATTTAATGACACCTTGGATTCTGCAGCTGCCAAAGCTATAGCTTTTCTTATTGTGTGTTCCTTAACCACCTCTCCATGATATGCTGCTACATCTAAGTCAATGCCTGTTTTATCATATGGTTTATAGTTATTCCCGTATTATAGTTTAAGTCTATTCCCAGATTATAGTTTAGGTCTATGCCCAGTTTATAGTTTCTATACAGAGATCAGATTTTTTTGCCTATATTGTGTTTAAAATTTGTCATATTGATTTAAGAATTTTGTAATGTATCTAAATCTAAATTATAGGTGACCTATGTTTACAGTAGGAGGCAGCTCTACTCTGTAAGAGCAGAGGAGAGACAGAAAACAAATCTGAATGGCCCTTGGTCAGACATGCGCAGGTGCACCAATCAACCCCACAGTGAGAAAGCTATAATGATGAGATATGTTATGAACTTGTTGGCTTCAACTCCATCAATCGTGGAAAACACTGAAAGCAAATAGATTTGA
This sequence comes from Macroglossus sobrinus, assembly GCA_004027375.1. Taxonomy (NCBI): domain Eukaryota; kingdom Metazoa; phylum Chordata; class Mammalia; order Chiroptera; family Pteropodidae; genus Macroglossus; species Macroglossus sobrinus. Next base: position 67,731 of record PVKZ01003030.1, read on the forward strand.
CATTGATAGACCCTCATACTCAAAACTCTAAGGGGAGGGATCTCCTCTGCCAAATGCTTTTCAAACATGACCCTTAACTATTTGTATAAAATGTCTGGCTCCTTAAAGAGTAAAGTTATCCAAATTAAACCTAAGCAAGAAGGCCATGTTAATTCTGAATAATTAAAGAATCATTCTAGGCAAGAAAACAAATGGGATTTGGAAAAATATTGTAAGATGATTTTGAAAACCTTTCTGCACTTTCTCTCTCTAGAATTTCTGAAAGAAATTTGTGAAATTTAAGGGAGGCAAACTGTTTTGGCAATTTATCAAATTGCTCTTCTGGTTTTATCTGTGTGTTCCAGTCATCCATGGATTGCAAAATCTTTTATGCTTGTTTTATCTTTATAAGTGTACAGTTGCTTTTTGTGTACAATTTTATTTTTTAAGCGTACAATTACAGAAAATTTTGCAAGTACATATTTGGAAAATTTGCTTATGTATAACATAGATATGTTATGAAATGAAGGGAGGAAAATATCTTTGGTAATTGCTGAAGTTATGTATAGTATTTTAGCTTAGGAATTACTGTGAAGATAATATAAAATATTTTATATATTGAAAATATTTTTTAGTGATTTTAGATCTTAAACTTTTAAGGGACATCTATTCCAAAGAGAAAATTTCAAAAATAAAATAATCCTAAGGATTATTTCATTTTGTTGTTTGCTTATTAAGATTCCTCTTTAAGATAAATCATATTGTATAAATGGCTAAAAGATGATTTGTTTTTAAAATATTCCTCATTATTAATATTTTAAAAGTTTGAATTATTTTTAATTATCAAAATTTTGAACATGTGAAGTTTTCCCTATATACCCTATTTTTATGTGTTCCTATTTCATTAAATAAAATCCAATTCATAGGTATTTGTTGACTTTTTTTTAGCATATTTGAGACAAAGTATATAATGCTGAAAAAATTTTAAGACCACCTGATCTCTACTTCACAGCAAAGCTGATGTATGTGATATTGGAATCTAGCTTACCACACATAAAGAACCCAAGTCAATCCAATTTATTGCACCTTCAAGATCATATTAAGAAAAGATATTGAGACAAGAAACAATATTATTGCTTAGCATAATTCTCTTCTCTTGTGAAATCCCTGAAAGCAGGTATGGTCTCTTTCATATGCTCTCCAAAGCAACAATAGAGAAAAAAACTTCTCATTTGTGCTCTAGGCAGGAACCCCTCCCTACCTTTCCTATCTCTGCCTATTCCTATTATAGTTGTTGATGTAGGTTTGGCTGCATATTTTTTAAAATAGCAGTGATATAAACAAGATAGGAGTTTACTGCTTTCTTATACAAAAGAACACTTCTTTGGTTCTATCATTTAGTTCCTAGGAGAATGTCAGCATGTTAGTGTCATTACATTTGAATTTTGGGCCCAAAGAGGGAGAATTAAAAAGGCAAAAAGGAACTCTTTTCTAGAAAAATTCAGAGAACTACTTTGTTCACTGAGAATAATCTTTTGCCTAAAGATATGTTGCATTCTACATTAACCTCTTTCACTAGAATATGTATGCAAATGTTTACTAATATATACTAAGATGATTTCCTAGAACTCGACAGAATCTATTTATCCTTTTTCTTGTCCAGATTAATTAAAATTATTATTAAAAAATTACAACATGGAGCCTGTGGATGTACATAGTTGTTGTTTTCTGTATATATTTATGTTTTTGTGACATAAGATGAAAATCAGTTCATCTCAAAATAACAGATCAATCCTTCTTAAGTTTTTTTTTTTTTTTCCATTTCTTATGTGGACGCAAGCTCACTACCCGAAGATCTGGATGGATTAAGCAAATAAATACCACACCTCAGTGTTATCCAAGGAAGTAAGACTCCTTTGAATTAGGTGCCCTCACACATGAAAGTATTCTCTACATTTTTTCCTGTTTAGTGCTGAAGCTTGGAGTAGAAATAGAATATATCTATTTGTAACTTCAAAGACCTAGAGAAAGTAAGATTCTCTGAGAACATATACAAATCTAGGAGTTTGCTATAACAGAGTTTTCTTGAGAAATCTCTTGAGAATCTGAGTTTACATGGAGAAACTCCTGGCGATAGGGTCAAAACCAATGTTTGTTTCTTTCTTCCTATATCAGTTACAAGAACATCCAAGATGTGATCTAGCTAGAATCTCTATGTTGTCTTTGATGACAGTACTCCTTCATTTTAGTCAAATACACCAGTTAAATGATGGCAACTATATCAACAAATTTCTCAGTGACAGAATTTAGAGCTATTATATTGCACAAATAATTAATTTAGCCACCCACATAAGAGACTATGCAAATTTTGTAAAAGAGCTATATTTATGCATATCTTTCAGTACAATTTATATGCTTAGGAACTGATATCTTTAGAAATTGATATCTATAAAGGAAATCCATAACTGTATAGTACACTAGAACACTGAAGTACACTGCCTAGATCTCTGGTGTCCTCAGAACACCTAATTCCTGAGGTTTTACTATGCAGCTGACTGTGAATGCACTGTAAGTACTGGCACTTGTCCATTGTATTAATTTTGTAAAGTCAGAAAATCTGTCTTTTGTGGATTAGAGACAAGTGAACACAAGTTTATAATCTTTGCAGAAGTATCAATTTTATCATGTGCAACTGTGAAAGGAAGTTGGGTGCATTTAATTAAGTTATTTGCACCATGTTGTTGAACCAAATGGATGCTCATTTAACATTCAACTTTATTATTATTATTTTTTTTTAGATCTGAATAGATGTCTGGGCTGAATCAAATGTGTAGCATAATGAGAAGATCTTTATCCTTTGAAATGTAAAATTTTATTGCTTACGAAGCATAAACCTGCTAATCTAGGAAGACATAAAGTTGATATTTATCATTTGCACTGAGATAAAATTTATATGTATTCCCTTAATATATAAATTATGAAAAGTCAGAATGTGCATAAGGCACTACTATGCTTGATTAGCGATATTTTATTATGTTTTCTTGCTTCTATGCTTCTTCTTTTAAGACATTCTAATGTGTGGAAATGAAGGGGGCACACATAGAATCTTGGTTGCCTATCTAGTAGCTAACTCTCACTTCTTTCTTTTCTGTTATAGTACTCCAATTTTGTTCCTGTATCCAATTATTTCTCATGTGACTAAGGGGAAGCTGAGTTAGCCACCAGAATCTGATTTATCTATGCCAAAAATGCCTGGCATTGCCCTGGTGACTATACTCAGCCAGAAGTGAACATGTGAACTAAGTTTGCCCAATTATAGTCCATGATTGGGGAAGAGATTTCTCCATCTCTTTTGCAAGATGTGAACAAAGAAGAATGAATCACTTAATGCGCTAACAATCTTAGGGCCATGAGGACCCAAATCAAGAGAAAGCTGACAGATAAAAGATAGCAGAGAAAATTTTAAAACCTGGGTTCTTGATGACATCACTGAGCTACTGAATCTACCAGCCTGGGAACCATTCCTATTTCTTGCTATGTAAGATGATAAATGTCATTGTTTTCATTAGTTTGAATCATTTTATTTTAGTCAAAAGTAACTCTTTAAAAAAATTATAAAGCTAATAGATGCTTATAATTACGTGAGAAAATACTGAAAAATAAATCAAAGAAAATAAAAGCTGTATAACAGAGATACCTAAAGATGCCACTGTTAATTGAAGTTTTGTTGTAGTTTTGCATATGCAGGTTATATCTTTTGCAAATGTGATTTGAAAAGCTCTATTTTAATATATTTATCAGTTAATTTTACTGTTTCTTCTATGTTTTTCCTTTATTTTTATAATGAGTAGTTTGATGTTTATCTTTTTGATTTGCAGGTATTTTAAATATGCTGAAAATATTCATTTTTTTAGCAAACAAAACATTCCATTTATAGTATGTAAATACAGATGCAAACATAATCTATTTGGTAATAAATACAGCTCTGTCTTATGTACTCTTTATCCTTCTCAGTGTCAGCTGTGTGCTTTTTAATTTAGTAACTGCACAATAAATCCTAATTGAATATACAGTGGAGGCAGAGTGAGAACTGATAGAAATCGGTGGCTGATTGTACATTCGTCATCTCTTTTGCTGTTTAGAAAAGCCATTACATTTTAAGATAGATTTTCTAATGGTGTGAGAAATTTTTCTAAAAAACAGTAGTAAAAAAAAATTCAAATCTAAAGTAAACTTTCCCAAGCTGAACTTTTTATTTTTAACATGAGCCTGAAAACCCATGTGTTTGAACAGTAAACTTTAGTGCTTTGACTTTTTATGCCAGACCTCTGGATAACCTTGGGCAGCTGTTCTTCTGTCGTTATTTACTTATTTCAAAGTAAGTGTGTGAAAATGTGGACAGTTAACTTAAGAAATGTTTTTATTTCTTTGGTAATTGTTTTTTCATTTTGGTTTTGAATAGCATGCAAGGCTTTCTCAGACCCACAGAATAAATAAATCTTCAATGAGGAGGCTATTTAAAAATATATATATTTTAGTATCTTTAACAATATTTTTTTCTGCTTTTGAACTAGGCGCATTTTTTAAAAAACATTAATAATAATTTCTTATTTTTTTCAGTTATAGTTGGCATACAATACTATATTAGTTTCAGGTGTACAATGTAGTGATTAGACATTTATATAACTCACAAACTGATCATCTTAATTAAATCTAGTGCTCTTCTGGCACTGTACATAGTTATTACAATATTGGCTATATTTCTTAAGCTGTACTTTCTATCTCCATGACTATTTTGTAACTACTAAATTGTAATACTTAATCCCATCTCCCCTTTTCACTGACCCCCACCGACCCCCTCCCATCTGGTAACCCTCAAAATGTTCTCTGTATCTATGAGTTTGTTTTTGTTTTTTCATTTATTTGGACATTTTGTTATTTAGATTCCGCATATATGTATAATCATATGAAATTTTTCTTCTCTATTTAACTTACTCCACTCATCAAACTACTTTCTATGTCCACCATGAAGCATCTTTTTCTATCCCATTACTTTTAGTCTGTGTGTGTCTTTTAACCTGAAGTGAGTATCTTGTAGGTAGCATATGTAGGGGGTCTTGTTTTCTTATCTATTTAGCTCTATCTTTTGATTGGAGCATTTAATTATTTTTCATTTGAACTACTCATTGACAGATATGTAGTTATTGCCATTCTTTATTTAGACTTTTGATACATATTTTTTTCTCCTTAAAGAAATCCTTTTCCTAAAATACTGGCTTGGTGGGGATGAACTTTTTTAACTTATTCTTGTCTGGGAAGCTTTTCACCTGTCCTTCGATTCTAAAGGACATCTTTGCTGGCTAAAGTAACCTTGGTTGTAGGTCCTGGGTTTTCATCACTTTGGATATTTTGTACTAAGCCCTTCTGATCTGTAAAGTTTCTGTTGAGAAATCAGCTACTAGTCTTATGAGAGCCCCTTGTATGTAACTAATTGCTTTTCTCTTGCCGCTTTTAAGATTCTCTCTTTGATGTTAACCTTTGGCATTTTAATTTTAATGTGTCTTGGTGTGGACCTCTTTGGTTCATCTTATTTGGGACTCTGAATTTCCTGGGGTCATATGTCTATTTCCCTCACTAGATTAGGGAAGTTTTCATTCATTATTTCTTCAGATAGGTTTTCAATTCCTTGCTCTCTCTCTTCTCCTGGTAGTCCTATAATGCAAATGTTGTTATGACTGATGTTGTCCCAGAGCTTCCTAAACTATCTTCATTTTTTTGGATTTTTTTTTCTTGTTGCTGTTCTAATTGGGTGTCCTCTGCTACCCCATCCTCTATGTCACTAATTCAATCCTCTGTTTCAGCCACTTTGTTAATTCCCTCTAAGTTACTTCTCATCTCAGATATTGTATTTTTCACTTCTGACTGGCTTCCTATTATGTTTTTTATCTTCATTATTATGTTTTCTATTTCTTTGTTAAAGTTCTCATTGAGTTCTTCTACTCTTTGCCTAAGTTTCTTAAGCATCCTTGTAACCAATGTTTTGAACTCTGCATCTGATATATTGCTTGTCTTAATTTAGGTGTACTCTTTTCTGAAGCTTTCTTCTCTTTTTTCATGTGTGACATGCTTCTTTGTCTCCCCATTTTGGCTGCATCCCTGGGTCTGTTGCTATGTATTAGGTAGAGCTCCTATGTCTCACGGCCTTAGTAGAGTGATCTTATATAGTAGGTATGCTGTGAGCTCAGGGGCACAATTCTGGGATGGTCAACACATATTTATTAATCATATACTATATGCTAGACATTTTCCTTGACCTGAAGGTACAAGAGTAAGTGAAAACAGGTAATGACCTTTAGTTCATAAAGCTTCATTGAGCTTAGAGTTCAGAGAAGACTCATATTCATAAAATAATTATAAAAACAAACATATTGTTACAAGTCAGTTGTCATAAAGGAAAGACAGATAATGTTAAAAGTGATTCTAAGAAAATACAACCTACTGATAAGCCATGGAAAGTTTTGGTGAAGTAACTGGAGAGGCATGATTTGAAGAATGTGGATAGGCAAGAGTTTCTTCAAATCTCAGTGGTTAGAGGGTGTGTGGTATTTCTGAGCAATTGAAACAAGGCCACTATAATTGTAAAAGGGAGAAGAATGCTGTACAAGGGAAGCAGGAGAGATTTAATCATGCAGGGCTTGGAAGAATGCTTGTCTTTAGTTTTATACTAAGAAGTAAGGCTGTCTTTCAAAAGTATAATATTTATAGTTATTTGGTTTGCTTATATTAATAATAGAAGGTTTTGATATTATAAAGAGTATAAAAAGTAAATAATTATCTAAATTATTAACATGATTCCTCATCTAAACTATTTTTGTTATGCTGTTTCTTTCTAATCCATTTCTACTACATGTAATATTTTTTTAGATAATTAAATCCTATAATATATTATATTTTATGTTATTATTTTCACTTTATTTTATGTTGTGATTTTCTATATGATTTTTCTTTAAAATGTGATATATTAGTGTTATCTTAGGTTATACTGTAAGATTATATCCTAAGTTACTACTTTATGTAGCAAATGACATTATAAATGATATTTTATTAAAATTTTGAGTAACAATATTTCTACTCTTTTTTTGAGTAGATTTTTGGTTACTTGGTCAAAAAGAGTTTTATGTGTCCAGCATAAAATGCTGATTTGTATGTCTTAAAATATAGATTTTTATGCTTTACTCATATGGGATCTGGTAGTATATAAAGACATGCACTTAATATTTAGTAGTTGGGCTAATGTAAAATTTACTTATATTTTCTGAATTTAAATAGTATAGAAAGTCAAAGGGTTATGTGGCTCTTGTCCTTAAGTTCACTATTTAATTTGACAGTGAATGTATTGATTATGACTTGTCACCATCTCACTGTACACTTACATAATCTTTCCTTAATGCATGTGCTTGGAGAGAAAGTGAGCTTTCTGATATCTATTCTTACAAAACTCTAATCTTATCAGATCAGGGTCTGATCCTAATGACCTCATTTAACCTTAATTACTTCTTTAGAGGGCCCCTCTCCAAATGTAGATCTACTGGGGGTTAGGGCTTCAAGATATTTGAGGGATTGGGCATAAACATTCAGTCCATTACACCAACCAAATAGTTTCTCTGTTGTATCTCTACAGACATGCTGTACTACCACACAAATACAAAAACACAGGAATTCATTATCAATAATATAGAAAACAACAAAAAATGAATAAAAGTAAAATAAACCAACAAAAAAAGCAAACCTGTAATTGTTCTACTTCTTAAAAATTCCACTGCTAATATCTAGGTGTAATTTCTACAAGTCTTATCTTCTATGTATATGTATATTAATTTTCTTCCTTTCTAAAGTTAATGTTATATACTCTATAGTGTTTTATATACAAATAAAATTTTACTTTAAATATGATGCTGGTTGTTGAGTTGCTTCAATTGTTCTTGATGATGTTAAGAACATATCCTTATCTTTATAAAGGTGCATATTAAATCCATCCCTTCATTCAGCTAATATTTCTTGAACATTTAACATGTGCCAGATATATTCTAGTGGAGCATACAGATAAATAATACATAAACATAAAATATGATTTCCATTGATACATATGTTATAAAGAAAATAAAGCAGGTTTGGGAAGTATATTTATATGAGGACAAAGAGAGAAAACCATTTCTCATAGGTAAGTCAGGAAGGTTTCTCCAAGGAGTGTTACTTGAGTAAAATTTTAATGAAGTGAGGGGGCAAAATTACATGAAAATATAATGGAGTTTTCGATAGAACTTCAAGTACAAAGACCCTGATGTGGCTACAGGTTGGTTGGGTTTTAGAAGCAGCTAGAGAAGAATGGGGAAAGTGGTTAAGAGATGAAACCAGGGGGATAATTTGAGGCAAGATCATGCAAAAATTTTTTAGACATGGAAAAGATTTTGAAATTTACTCTAAGTATGTCAAAAGCCATTGGAGAATTTTGAGCAAAGGAGTAATATGAAAAGCTTTGTGTTTAAAAAGGATATATGGGGCTGCAGTGTAGATCAGGGATAAATGGTAAATGTTTGAAAATTTCCTTTCTACTGCCTAAGACTATTACTTTTCAGAAAATATAATGATGTGATTAATTGCACTGATATTAAACCATCTGTGCATTCTTGGAGTAGACTGCACTTAATTATATAGTATATCACATAGATTTTATTTCTTAAGTTGTTATTTACCCTGAGATGTTATTTCTTTTCCAAGCTTTATCAGGCAATTGAGAGAAACTGAGGCAGGTAACATTAAATTAAAATACAACTTGAGTATCTTATTGAAATGTATTTTAGTGTCTTAAATTTTCAATTATTTGTGTCTGAAACATAACAAATAAAGTGATCAGAAAAGAGCTGGCAAATGTAAAAGTACATTTAGATTAGCAACATATATATATTTTTTAAAATGAATAGGTTGTAATCTGTACTATCCACCTTTAGCTGCTAGTTGAGAACTGAGAAATCAGTCTAGCATCTGAAATAATACAGAGGCTTGGCAAAAGAGCATTTAACTGATTTAGATGCTTCTCATTCTTTAAAAGAACAAAAAAATAATCAATAAATGGATGGATGGATGGATAGATGAATAGATGAATAAATCACCATTTTCAAGTACTTTTCAGAATACAAAGCTCTTTCACCAATATTATTTTATCATAAACTCACCACAATTTTGCAATAAATGTTCTAAGAAGTGAGCTATTCAAAGATTTTAATAGTGGCAGTGAATTAAAGTGGTTAAGAATACCCAGAATACCAGAATACAAGCACTATTTGTGCCTCTTATCACATGTATAATATCTGGTAAATAACCTCTTTGCTTTCCAGTTTTTCTCATCTGTAAGATGGAGAGAATAATATTTCATGGTTTTATTGTGAATATTAAATGAGTAAGCCATTTAGAACAATTCCCGTGGAATAGTATGTGTTCAATAAATATTTGCTTACAAAGATGGTGGGAGTAGTGATAATTGTATGGAGTTGAACTGGACTCAGACAGTTTCAAAGTAGTGCTCTTTCCATTTAATAAAGCTAAAAAAATACAATAAAAAAAGCATGCTAAGGAATTTGCTCTATCAGTTCAATGTTCTCATATAAAAGAGAGATAATGAATGCTTAGCATTTGGCATAATAACTGGAATGAAAGTGTCATGGTTGTTGTATGCACATTAAGCTAAATTAGAGACCCAATTATTTTAAGGCTAAGTTATTTATATAAATACAGCATGTTGTTAGAGAGACAGTAGCAAGATATACACTAGCCAGAGATTTGCTGCATGTTTCTAATGGCTATAGACAGTTCTTTTCAAGGCATAGCTTCCTGCATCACCTTAAAAGCCATTCAATCCAGTGTCCATATGGAAGATGGTATTTTGCAATGTTACTCATCTAATCAGGAAACAATGTTGTTTTCAGAGATTGGAGATGACTATGTTATTTGGCTAAGGTTGTTTGTCACTCCCCTACATTCATCACTAAGCATGGCAATAGGGGATTCTGCATTCAGTGGCACCTGTGTATTCAAAAGCTTTTACTCCCCTTTATTCTGAATTTGCTCAATTTAGAAGCACAGCCAAGCTCTAAAAGTCATGTACCAGCTGGATGGGAGGAGAAGATAAAATTGGGCCAGAAAAATTCATCCCAGACTACCTGAAGATGTATTTCTAAATGTATCAACTTACTTGAAAATCTTCTACATGAAATGAATGCTTTTATTACCTGACATAAATAAATGTATGATACAACAAAAATTTTTTCATAGTTTTTCATAGTGTATAAAATTAAATACAAGCATGTGAGTAGTTAGTCCTGTTTCTGTTATCCTCTCAAATATTTGGTATTGACAATTGTAGAACCTGACATTGGCAAGTTTTTGCCACACTGGTTATAGTATCTTTGTGTGTGTGTGTGTGTAGTCAAATAATAGAGCACCACTTCAACTGAACATGTAGTTTCTAGAAGTTTACCTTTTTTTTTTTTGATGAGCGTTTCAAGTTGAATTGTTTGTGTGTTGTGTGAGTGTGGGTGTGCGTGTGCACATGTGCACACGTGCACACAGACTCGAATTATCTGCCTTTAATGGTCAGTGTTTTCAAAAGTACTCTTGGAGAAAACATTAGCCTTATTACTATGTACCCTGTTAATAGTGAATGCATATGCTTTATTTAAATTAATAAATAGGAAAAGATTGAAGGTTTGGGATTGCTTTCAGAAATATATAAGCTAACATTTCTTAGAATTCATATCTTTATAAAATGACTCTGTAGTATCTTCCCATTACTCACTCTTTGTGGAGTAATAATTTATCCAATAAACCGTTCTGCAAATATAAAGTCTGCCTCAACTTCTTAGTAAGTTGTTTTTAAATTTAGTTATTTCTTGTGCTCTTTTAAATGTCTTTTGTTAAAACAGTTTTAATCATGAGGAAATTGGGTGAACTCATGACTAAAACTCTTCAGAGAACAGTCTTGAAATTCTGGCATCATATTTCCCAAGCAGTCTTTCTGTCTCGGAAAATGATTTATTAACCAGAGTTCAGCTGCCTTTTGCTTTTGTTGTCGATGACAAAAGGCATGTTTAAGCATGTTAAATTGGCTTAACAGAGTGGACAGAAATGATGGTTTACCGTAGCAGAATTTGCTGCCAATGCATATTTCTTCTTTGTGTTACATATAAGGAATAGCTAATCTGACCTCAAAGAAAAGAAACATATGCTCCCCTAGATAAGGTTCTAGAGATGAATGAGTCTGTCTGCTACATAGCATTTGTTGGTCACAGAAAAGGAAGAAAAAAAGGAGGATGGGAAATAAGCAGAAAATGAGACACTGAAAGCCTGATTCCAAGGGGAAAAGGTGAGGTAAAATAGAGAAATGACATCTAAAATGGAAGGGAAATGGGGTGAATGGATGGGGAACGTAAAATAAGCCCAGGTATATTGGCAGTTGGCAGTCTCTCTAAGGTCATATTTGTTATTTGTCCCTTAGCAAATGATTCTGGAATGTTAAACAGTCAATATGCCTGATCTAATGAATTAGGCAGTCAAAAACAAGTAAATAAGCTCAATTTGGGGGCTAAGGTCCATCAGTTATATAATTTTAACAGGCATAAGCATCACCCAAATTCTATATTGGGCTATGTCTTTATGTACTAAATAAATTAAATCTGCACAGTTCTTGGTCAAGTTTGGTGTGGTTCACATAGCTGGAAACTGAAAATTGTGGTTTCACCTTATTCTTATCGTTAGGACAATTCGGGATGGCTGTATGCAAGTTCCACAACCATCTCATTTTGTGTCTGCATCTCTTACTCGCTACCTTTTCTCCATTCTCTTCTACTCTACCCTATTTTCTAAAATGATTATATTTTATTTTGTTAAAAACACTCATTATCTCAGGTAAATACTTCTTGACCTTCTAACATCACTTGAATTATTGAGCACCACTTTATTCTTATAACTGATCCTCTTATTTTCAAGATGCTTTACTTACTTAGTTCTCTATCTTTCTGCTCATTTGTTTCCTTTCTTTCTTTCAAAATATTTTTAAATCAATCATGGTCAGGCAGAAAAGTGCTTTTTTATTAAATAAATTTGAAAAATACTAAAAATTAGAACATTTTCTGGATGATTCACCATAGCATATTAGATTCTTTTTCAAGTCCTAGAACAAAGAAATCTGTTTGTATTTATTCAACATCTAGCACAATTTTAAACTCTTTTTTGTTTTTTGTTTGCTGCTATGCTTTACAGGATCATGTATCTGTAGATAACTCTGTATAGTTGGCCCTAGTTTCCATCTCAAGCATTAATCCAATAATTCCAGCTACCTAGTCAATATTTTTGTCTTGAATATTATGCCATAATTCTGAATTCAATATTAAAAGACACATTATTTTTTCCCTTAATGAAAATATTTATCAGTTGGCTTCAATGAGTCAGGTACTCTATCTGTTAAGGATAGAATGATAAACTAGACATTGTTTCTCTGGTGAAGCCAAGTAAACACAGAGTCGGATGGGGTTTGGGATGGACGAGGACAACTAGAGAGACTGGAAAGCTAATCATCAAAAGCATTGAATATCATATTATGGAGTTTTGAGTTTTCCTTGACAAAAAAGGCAGCCATAGGTGAGTAAATAAATATGAACTTGTTACTGTTTTAAAATATATTGTAAAGCACATTTCTTCAAATAACTGATAAGTAAAAAGAAATTTAAAAAGCAGTTAATGGGAATCAAGAGAAATAGATAATAAGTGATAGGTAAATATGATCATAAAAAAAATAAAATTTGATGATAGGAATTGCTTATTTAGGAGACATATTATTTCAAAGGCCTGGTAATTTAATAGAAAGACTCTCACATCTAAGTCACAAAACTCCAGTTTTTCTAGGACCATTTTGTTTTAAATAAACGGTTGATTAAGCAGCCATTGCTCAACCTGCCAGCCTTCTCTGGGATTGCCCAATCAGTGCCCTGGGCCTGGCATATTTCCCTATATGGAAGACTGGTGCTGAGTTGTCATTTGGCCACAGATTCTTCTTTTGGATTAGGAGAAAACTTCCTCATGTTCTGGGGAACTTCCTTATACTGCTTATGTGTGTGTCATATGGCACCTGACCAGCCTACCAGTAGAACTGCCCTCCTCACAAGGTAAAGGAGTCTGTACATCCAGTCCAAGAGGGATGCTGCAGTCTATAGCCCTGTGATGGCCAGTGGAAGGGACCTACCAGCCATGGGAAACCTGCGCACACTGCATTTACTCGTCTTGGTACGTCTCTTTTCCTTCTGTGAATAAGCTTATTTCAACATGTGTCTGTGTTTTGAGTCTTCTGGCTTCTCTGAACCCAGAGAAGATGCAATGGGCCATGGTCTGCAGACTCGTCCTTCTGGGGGTTGGTGTGATGCTCTCTCCTGTTCTCCTTACCGTGGGAATCTTCACCTGGGATTAGTCACTGGATCTTCCTGCTCAACATAAACACTGCAAATTGTAAGAACTTGAACAGGGGGTAAAATCACTGAGTAGAACAGTATGATTTAGTAATTGTTCAGTAACCATACATGAAGTGAAATTCAGTCTCTGGTGAAGAAAGGGGGTAAACTGGGGTAAAAGAGCACCTTAAAAAGCTGATGTTTCCCTTCCACACCTGTAGACAGTGTGAGTTTGATGGGCTTTTTTGTTATTGAATTATAAACTTTAAGCTAAGAGTCTTGAATCATTATCTAGTTTCAGTAAAATTGGAAGAAATGTTCAATGCTGTTAGCATTGGGAAATACAATGTAGTATCAATAGTTTATTGCGTATTCAGTACATGCCAGGTCACATGTTATATGATCATCTCCATCTACCTATTATTGTCCCCACTTTAGAGATAGGAAATTGATGCTCAACAGGGTTAAATGACAGTCAGACTGGCAAAGATCAGCTAACTTTAAAGTTTGTGGTTTTAAACCCTGTAGGGTTTCAATTTTATTTCAAACGAGAGAAAACACTTCCCTTTCTCATGATTTCAGGGGTGCCTAGAAGCTCTTTTGGCCTTAGTTTGAATTAAAACTGCTAAAAATCATTTTCTTTAACAGTATTTCTTAAAAAATTAGCTATGCTAGTCAATGTATTAATAAAACTGGGAACTATAAGCCACCATCAGAAAATATTTTTTTCCATTGGTTATATATTCACCTGGATCAAAGACATTATCTTCTTAATAGCAGGAGGAATGGCTCAGATTTCCGCCCCCCAAAAAGCCTGGGTGCTCTGAAAATTCGCTTTCTATAGAAATGATTCACAAATTTCAGTGTGATCATTCAAAAAAAGTAGAAGTATTGTTATGAGACATATCACCAAAATAAATTAAAATTAGGGTACAAAAAGCTCTAATGATGATAACAGCAAATAGCTAATATCATTCCCTATGTCTAATAAATCTCTTTAAAATTCTTATATTTTTAGCTTTTGAAATATTGTCTTAACTTCTGGGTGAATAACACTACTACAGAGCTTGGTTTTGCATAGTATGCTTAAAAAGAAACAATTATACCATTTTAAAGTGTCAGCAGAGATATATTACAGACAGGAAGTAAATTACTCCTACAAAGAGCCTCAGATTGAGTCATTAAGACCAACTTCATCAGTGCCCTGGGAAATGTTATATCATATCTATATGGGCAAGAAATAGCTATGTCATATTTTAAAGGCAAATCATTGATCTTGTATTCTTCTCAACCTTGAAACACATAATAAAGTGCAGGAAAAAAAAAAAAGGAAACTGTTCTAATTATTTTCCCCAAGACAGGGGTTAGAAAGGCCTGAACCTAATAGGCATGTTGTTTTGGAAAAGCTATGTCTGTATTAATTTCAAGGTAGTAAGAATAGATGCTCAACCTTGAACAGCTTGAACAAAACCCTGCAGAACTTCTAGATGCTCAGAGAGCAGGTACAGAAGACTCAATGAACAAGGCCTTTCAATACAAGTAGCTCATACATTTTCTCTTAAGTTTTCTTCTGAAGTTGAAGGCTGAAATAAAATTGAAATGGACAGTTCTCACTTTAGTGACATTTACTGACAGCAAAAGCAATGTTATAAATAGTTCATTCTGCAAATTATCAGAAACCAAGCCTTTCACTCTTAACTGGGAAACATTTGTAGAGGCAAAGGTTATGTTGAATTAATACATAAAGCAAGGACTAAATCCTCTTCTAATACAATCCAGATCACAACTGTCCTTTTGTAGAGGTGTTCTAGGAGACTTTGTTCCCATGGGTCAATGAATTTTTCACTTTCACTCTATTCAGTAAAGCTTCATGTTCCTTTTAATGGAGTAACCTACTTTTTGTTTCCACAGTTAGAGAAATTGGCTAAATATCTATGGAAACATAACATATAGGCTGAAACTCATTGATATTAACCTAAAGGTGATCCCTTTTACTTTATTGATTGAGAGAGGGAAGTAAGAAAAGAAATACTCTCTTGGGGTTCCAATGTAAATGGAAGAAGATGATAAGCAGGAAGAAAAACCATATGGAGAAAAAGTTCAGCTATTTAATATGGGAGCAATATGTCCTACTCTAATGCTTGCAAAGGCATTTCACATGGGGAGGCATGCTTTGGTGCTGCATTAAGTGCTATTGGAACAGATGAGCCAAGGAAACAGCCAAAGTACAAACACATTTCTCCTGATGTTCGCAGAGTCAGGCTTTCTTCTCAGAATGGAGAAATATTTTAATAATGCCAAGGCAGTAGGAATAAAGTCATGTCAGCTTAATCTCTAGGCAGAGTTTTTTCCATGGCATCATCAGTAAGTACTCCCTAATTAAAGGGAGCCAATCCTAACAGCCAAGTGAGAACACTTGGCCCCCAACCTTATACACAGAATACAAGTTACTTTAAAAGTCACCAAAAAAAACTATTATTTCTCTTGTAATATTCAAATAGAATTCAGTGGAAAAACAGTATTTGTGCTGTTTTAAGAAATTTACTAAGATCAGATTATCAATACATTGTGAGCTTTATTAACAATATATGTCTAATAGTTTCTTTACTGTTTTAATATTAAAACAAAGTAACTTAAAATTTTTATTTTAGGAGTCAGAAGAAGGTATTTGTAGAGGGTTTTCCCAGAATCTTGTTGTATTTAAAAGTGAATGCTGATTCGATTCTAACCTTTTTCTTGGTTTAGATTAGGAAAAATGTTCTCTGTAATTCAGGTAAAGTGGTCTTAAAAAAAAAAAAAAAGCAAGTTTTTAACCTCTAAGTAGCCCTTTGATGAAGCTTGTTGCTCAGTAGGCTTCCCAGCTGGTGCATCTGGCTTCATGACAGTGGGTGTCAGGTTCTATCCGTCACGATGCTCCACGTGACATCATGGATCAGAGAAGATTGCAGACGATGAAAGGAGATGGTGTCACCTCGCAATATGAGGTCTCAGCTGGTGAAAGTCTCAGAAACCCTCCAACCCATTATTAAAAAGAACACAAATTGGAGATGAAAAGTTTAGCTTGCTGGGAAACTTGAATTTTATTTGGTTCAAAATATTATCTCAGAAAAAGTAAAGAGCACATGGGTGTAAAAAAAGATTCCAAAGTTAAGTTCAGAGACCTTATCTGGTTTGGAGATAGATATTAGAATACTACTACTAACTTAGCTCAGGTTTCACCTCATGGGACACTTGCTAAATTATATCATTTATTTGAACATTATTTAAAACATACTTTTCAGTTTGCTAAGAAATACTATCTCGGTTTTCTAAGTGATGATACAATATATTCTGATATTACTTAAATCTACACAGGTATTTATAATCTTTCAAAATGCATTTTTTTCATATTGTTTTGTTGTTGTTGTTGTTGGCACCCAATGACACTCATAACCTTTATACAACAACTCTGTGTTTATATGATATCATATCATATGGGAGAAACTGAGGCTGGTCTTGGTTAAGAAGCAGATCTACGTAGAAAAAGCACAGAGATCTACTTAGTAAAGTTAGGAATAAATATAAAGACATGGCTCAGAATCCTAACTTTACTCTTTATTAACTGTGTGTACCTGGTAAGTCAGTTAATCTTAAATCTCAATTTCCTCATCTAGTAAATGATGGATAATATTACTTACCTCCTAAGGTGGGGACAAGGATAAAATGAGAAAATGACAGGTAAAGCTCTTAGCTTTGCAGGGCCTCACAAAATGCAGTAAGTTTTAGTGTACAATTTAACAGTAAGCAATACACACACACACACACACACACACACACACACACACATATACACACATATATTTATATAAGTGTATATATATTTATATATGTGTGTGTGTGTGTGTATATATATATAATGTGTATTATGTGTATGTGTGTGTGTGTGTGTATAGTGTGTGTGTGTGTTCCCCACATGTACATGGACAATAGACTAGTGGTTAACAGAGCGTAGGGGGAAGGGGAAAGAAGAGAGGTAGATGAGGTAAAAATTGTCAAATATGTGGTAACAGAAATGAATCTAGCTATGGGAGGGCATTCACTTGACTTTTTGAGCCAGTTTTCCTATTTGTAAGCCATGGATTAAAATATTCATCTTTGTAAGAGTTGTTGAAGACAATCAAACTATAGCAAATTTACCATTTATTGAGTACTTAATCATATCGTAGGCACAGTTCCTAGGTAATAATTGTTTTACATATATTAAGTGAAAAACTGTTCATGAAAGCTGTACAAGCTATAATGTTATATGCAAATATTAGTTAATATTAACAGTTAATGCTGAGTAGCACCCCACGGTTTCTGAGTCATTAACTAAATAGCTGCATGGTTTCAATGCCTAATAATTACGCAGAGGAAGAAAAGAGGGTGTACTTAGTCCCCAAGTAATTTTGAACTCTTAAAGAGTGTGTAGGGTTTTTAAATCTGTGCTAATATCAAATTTCAAATAATGCAAAAATCCGGGTTCGATTTGCCCTGTGCTATGAGTAATCTCTCTTTTATTAGCTCACATTTTTGAGGTATCTGCCCTTAAGTGTGGATATGAACTTATCAGGGCTATATAATCCTTTATGAATGGATTCAGTAGAAATTAAAGTACATATTATTATTCTGATTTATCATAAGAGGAAACTAGGTTCACAGGCTGATCAATAAAAAGTTAGAGAGTCAGCACTTGAAGCTAACTTTTAAATTTTAAAGTCTAAACACCTTCTACTGTGTCTGAGGTACAAAGAAAAAAAGCTTATTTAACATATGATTTCTGGAGTTTAAGCTCTATCAGATCAATTTTATTAAAAGATTAATCTAATTTACTTTGAAAAATGATTCCTGGTTATCTTATGTATTAAAAAATAAATTTCTTCCAAAAATTTTATATCAGTTAATTATTTTTGTATTTCTAAGTGATTATGATAAACTCTTGCAAAAGGGGCAGATCATATATTTTTTGAGGACAAAAATTATAATTTTCATAGTCCCTTTATGGAAATAAAAAGCAAGCTAGATAATCTTTGTTCAACTCTGGTGTTACATTTGTTTTTTTTATTTTTGTTTTTTCTTTAAATTTTATATATATGCTCATTTTTCCTCGAAATTATATACATACACACACACACACACACACACACACACACACACACTCTACAACACAAGACAATTATTAGGTAGTTAGATATATAATTTCATAATCAGTTATCTGTTAAAAAACAAATCCTTTTGGGGTGAAAGATCTTTTGGGAAATGGCTTATCATAATATATTCTGTATAGAATTTTAGAGCAGTAAATATACATTTAATGAGAATTTTTCGAACATCTTTACAGGCAAGGTGTTACACAAGGCAGTAGGTGGTTTCCTGCCTTGAAAGAGGTTAATAATCTAATGAATGATATGGACAGAGACAGAATGTTTAACTCATAGGGAACCTATTGGGCCAGAACATATAATAGGTCATTTGCCTTGCCTGGATGTACAAGCTAAGCTTCCCCTAGTGCTGTATCCATTCATTTAAGGCATATCATTATGAGTCTATCAGATACCAAGAATTTTACTAGTCTCTAGTGATACCACCATAAAATTAACAGAAACCTATAAAACTTGTCCTCTAGGAGTTTTAATCTAATTGACAGTGATAATGCTATTACAATATAGGTTAATACCATGAGGTAGACAGAAGAAGCTATTGGAATATATGGGTTGAATGCTGGCCATACTTGGGCACTCAGGGAAGGCTTTCTGAAAGAAGTGACATCGCTAGAGATAATGGGAAGAAGAGAAAGAACTTATCCAGCAAAGTGCAGGGAGTGGAGATACCATTCTAGCCCCGACAAGACAAGAATACACAGGATGAACAGTCTCAGCCTCATCTTATAGAACAAATAGAATTGAGCCAGTTGAACAATATTTTTGAGAGAGGGCAAAGCACATGTGCAGTTATAGAGGATCTAAATCAAATCATGTATATGAGAAAGCACTATTATTTTGGTATAATCCTGGAAAACTCTGCAGTCAGGTCAACAGAATGTAAATCCTGAGGAGGAAAGGAGGATTGAGATTAAAATGAACCTGGATGTTGTTGAGTAATAAGGAACCATTGATAGGCATTACACCAAGTAATTGCTTAGACTGACTTCCTGAGATTTGCAGATAATAAAATGGAGGTCTAGAGAGGTTCTATGACTTGCTCAAAGGCATGCAGCTAGTTAGAAAAAAGAGCTAGAAATATAATGTTGGTCTATGGAGACCTGCTTCACATGTCTCACCTTTGGGCTTCTGAATTACTTGGGAAGTTTGAAATAATGACAAATTGACTGCCTATCAAGTAACTGATAGAAGAGGCTCCTTCTCTCTGGAATACTCTTCAAGTATGTTCTTTCCGGAGTAAATCCTGAGACGATATCCATGATAATCATGAACATAAAGCTAAGATACTTGATAAACATGAAAATAAGGCAATACTTGTCTGAGCTGCAATATATTTTTTGATTTTTTTCCTTTTTTGTACGCTCCCTTTACACCTCACTTATTTTTGATTATTCATTGTCTCTCACCCTGAATATGAGTTTCAGAAGGGTCACTGCCATCTTGTCACAGGCTGAGAGCTATTTCCGTGTGTTCCCCAGCACCTGCGTCAGAGTTAACACTGATTCCGATTAGCTCTGGGTCAGCTGTGCTGCGAGGAGAGGGTTTCAACCACCCTGTAGTCCTGATTTATTTCTTAGAGTGAGTCTGAGGAAAACACATTCACAAGACTCCTCTTCCCCTGGTTTTTCCTGTTCACTCCCTGCCCTCTCTGCAGAGCAGGCCGCATTTTCTCCCTTAGCCTGCAAGCTTCTGTTTTCTGCCTGGCTGCGCTCACCGCTTTCCTATGGCCCCTCAGGGGATTGCCCTCTTATTACCACAATTACAATCTGTACACATTTCATTAAACTAATATCGCTTTGCACAGGCTTTCTCCACAGAACTGCACAGCTGGAGGCCCATTTCTTTTCCTCAGCTTAAACACTTTGACAGGTTAAGAAAGCTATTATGGCTGAATAACAGGTGTTGCAAAACAATGTGCATTTGATGTTTAAATGAGAGAGCTTCTTTATTGACTGCCTTTATTGCAGCTAAGGCTCTCCTTTTTCACAGTGACTGGATTTTTATTGTTTTTACTGCTTTTTAAAGTGTATTCTGTTGTTTCGAAATAGGTCTAAAGTGATTGTGTGTGATTATTTGTTATTCTGCTGTCCTTTCTTTTTTATTATTATTTGTGCTTCTTGCTTTACTTTCCAGGTGAAGAATAGTTGCAGAAATAGAAGAGTTTTATTCTTTCTCTCTCTCTTGCATATTCTCTCTCTCTCTCTCTCTCTCTCTCTCTCTCTCTCTCTCTCTCCTCTCTCTCTCTCTCTCTCCCCACCCCAGAAGCACACCCACTTCATGAACAACTCTCTAAGGGCCTCTACTAAGATCTTTCTCCATTATCTTACTTTTTTTTATACTGCCTATCTTAGTATGCTCACCCACCTTCCACTGACCCAATATACTAGCTCCCAAATGAGAAACAATAAAATACTAATGGAGGAGTGGTTTAGTGTTGTACTTCCTACCTTAACATAACTGTCACATTCTTTGTTCAGGACTTTGCTGCATAGAACATACACACTGATATATAAGATTTGGCATTTATCCTTTATCTCTTGACATTTTGCTTTTTTTTTTCTTATAGTCATCAATGTTGAGGAAATCTTTATTCCTTTTCTCTATTTCCTCACTCAATATCACGCTCAGCAGGATATAGTCTGTTGTATTATTTCAGTATAAGATCACTTTTGCTGAAGAGACAGTCAACGGTTAAAATATCATTTTTCAAAGGCAAGTGGTCAGTGAAAGAGAACATATGATTATGAAAGCATAGAAATGGATGGAAATAAAAGATGGCTTTTAAATATTTAGATTTGTATCTTTAAGTATCTAGTGTGGTGCTTTTCATATGGTAGGCATTCAAGAAATGCTTATTAACTCAATGATAAACCATAACATGCTTTTAAAACCAAAATCTAGATTTTATGTTTACTTACATTTTATGGTAGTAAAAATCAGGAAGAAAAAAGAAAAGGAAGAAAAAAGATCAGTGTTTCTGTTAGCAGAATGTTTTCAGTTTTTACTGTATTCAAAATTATATTCATTATAATTACATCTTT
This sequence comes from Macroglossus sobrinus, assembly GCA_004027375.1. Lineage (NCBI taxonomy): Eukaryota > Metazoa > Chordata > Mammalia > Chiroptera > Pteropodidae > Macroglossus > Macroglossus sobrinus. The sequence continues at coordinate 89,427 of PVKZ01003030.1, forward strand.
TGTGTTTTTGTAAGACCAAATGAAGTCATTTCTGTGATTAAGTGAGACACATGGTTTACCTGACATATGTGTATTACCTACTATGGTTGGGGCAGCGGCTTCCTATATGTCTTCAGTATCTAGGGCATTTCTGAGGACAAATTAAGTGCTCAGTAAATTATTGCTGACTGAATTAACCTTAGTTCCTTTGGAGATTAGAAATTTTTTACCTAAATTTCACACTTCTTGAAATTCTAAGTACAATTTGTGTATATGTACAGAAGTGAGGCAGTAAGAATTCTTGGTTTTCATTTGATTCAGATCTGTGATGCCAAAAATTTATGAATCCCTCCTTTAAAGTGCTTTGAATGATAATTTAATAAAAATTTAGTAAGTAATTGTTTATTGAACCAATAGCTTAAGTATGTTTTTTCTATTGTAAAGTTTTGCCTAGTTGAACATGGCATTTAGCAAACTGGGTAAGATTTACTTGATCATATAAAAATATACTCTTAAATTGTTTATCTCTCCCCAGAGCCAAACACTATGATCCTCAACCTAAAATTGTGATGCTAATTAATAGTTTTAATATCAACACTCAAACTTGTAAGCTCTTTGCAGTTTAAAAAGTGCTTTTTCATTTACAACAGAATTCCATCCGCCTAGAGTACTGATTTATCAGTATTCCTAGGAACGAGTGAGGTCTGTTCTATCTTCAGTGATTTCCAAGTACAGAGTGTCTAAATCTCTGTGATGTCTAACTCAATCATTAAAAAAAAAAAAAAAATTAGTAACCCTATGTTTATGAGGTACATTTCTCCTGAGAATTTCAATGAACTTTGTAGAGCAGGACTATTATCTTCCTTATTTAACAGATCAGGCAATTAAAATGCAGATGTGGTTTGTTGATTTTTCTCATGGTTATTTGGCCCATGCATGAAAATGCAAATCAAAATTATTAACCCCGAATTTTTTATTGGTTACTTGCATCTAAACTAATAAATACAGAAAAAAATTAATATTTATTTATAACTTTAGAAATATCTTTACAAAAATATTTTAGTATATATTTCTCTTTCTGGTTAGAATTGAGAAAATAATTTTACCTTAGGAAACTAGTTTTAAAATGAAAGAAAAAACATTCTATATGTTTGAGCCAACAAATTTAAATAAAATGTTACAAACACAATATGTTAAGATGTAGTAAAGTAGTACATGATACAGTAGTGAATGGAAATCCATTCTGATTGTTTTATAGAATCATCTGCTCTCTTCAGATAATTCCATTGCTGTGGGTAATGCATGATTTTTTCAGGGAGAGGTTTTGCTTGAAAGATGAATGAAAGATGGCTATCAGATTGAGAGGATTTCGCTTTTCATTTTTCCTTTAAGTCTCAACTCTATTAACTAAATTATTTACCATTACATGTATTCCATTTATCATGTTTATACTTTGGGCCATTTTGAAACTTTGCATCTTTAGATATTTATGTAAAAGAGTATGACAAAATTGAATTTAGCTTTGCTTTTATACATTTCTTCTTTTTGAAAATCATTACAAGGTATAACTATGTTTGAACAGGTTCTCTGATTTAGCCTATTGAAAATAATAGAATCAGTTGCCCAGAACAGTTCTGTCAATTAGATTGTATCTGTGCTGTCCTTCTCTTGTCCTAGAAATTCATCTTCTTGAAAGCATTTGTTTTATTGAAAGCAACGAAGCCTGGTAAGGCTGGCCATTACCTTTACTTCATTTACATTTTTGTCCAATATTTTCCCCCAAGTTCCCTTGTCACCCGTGAAGTCCCCATCACTCTGCTGCATCACATCAGGCACCCACGCAGCTACACAGAGGCAGCCTGCTGTGTGAAAATGAACTGGGTACGAACGGCAGGTTCCTATGGGTCTGGGGCTTCCTGAACTTTTCCTTAGGCTTTCAGCAACTGGGATGAGACCCATACAAAAACTGTTATTCTGTCTCTTGGTTTTCCCATTTCCAGGAATGACCACTGTTGCATTACCTCTAGGATTTGAAAACACAGCATGATGTCTGTGGGTGGTACAATTTCCTCTGCTGGAAGAATGAAGGCACAATGGGAAATTAAAGCCACAAAGAGCAAGAGGGTGAGTGCAGCAAAGAAGACATTAAAATGGTGTTGTATTGTGACAGCAAATATTCCTTCTTGAGCATGTGGAAACAGTAAGAGGATTACACACTCATCTGCCTGGTTATGGACAAAGGAACCATGTATATATGCAGTTTTTAAATACAATAGGAAAACTGGACAACTTTTCAGTCTGGGGATTAACTCTAAGCAGAAAAGAAAATGTCAGGAAGAAAAGAAATCTGTAATTCATTTAATAAGATTAATTTTCTACCCAATAAATGCTAAATAACATACAAAAAATTTCTGGGTCATAAAATAAAAATAAATTTTGAATTATTTTTTTGGCTTCGGATGAAAAATGTCTTTAGCATTTGTCAAGATCTCTAAAATATTATTTTTTATCTAAACCAGCATTTCTTAAATTAGAGTCTATATTATAATTATCTTGGACCTGGTCAAAATACACAGGCTCTGGTCTTATTCTGCATCAATATGTTGGCCTTGAGATTCTCTGGCAGCTTTCTTCCTTTCTTTCTTTCTTTCTTTCTTTCTTTCTTTCTTTCTTTCTTTCTTTCTTTCTTTCTTTCTTTCTTTCTTTCTTTCTCTCTCTCTCTCTCTCTCTCTCTCTCTCTCTCTCTCTCTCTCTCTCTTTACAGGCAATCATCTGTTTTATTTTAAAACATGTCTATACTACATTGAGCATCAACACAGATGTCACTAAGAAACCCACAGTCCTGTCACCAGCAGGTAATGGGTCCAGTGCACAACTTGGGGTAGACCATTATTTTTCACAGTGAGAGCAAAAAAGAAGACTAGGAAAGACAAAGTGGACATTATTCTCAACACCTGTTCAGGAATCTGAGTGATGAAATGGAAAGATAATAAGCTCACCAAGCTCTTCTAAACCCCATTCTCTCAATCAGCTGATGTTCAAATACGGAAGCTGGACTGGTAGACCAGCTGGGTTTGGGCAGCAGAAGGGCACTGTTTAAAATAACACCCACTGATATACACCCAAGTTTGAAAAACACTGATCCAAACCACAAAGGGGAAGAACCAAAACATTGTACAAGGCTATACATTTATTTAGTTTGAAAATGTTTGTACCATTTCAAGTTATAAATATTAATGATTTCTTTGGAGCCATCTTTGACCCATATCCTACATCCAATCCATCAGCAAATCCTGTTGGCTCTGTCTCTGAAACAGAGTTCAAAGCTGACCATGTTTCACTACCTGCACCACCACCATCCCATTCAAAGCCACTATGATGGTTCACCTAGGCTATTATAGTAGAGTTTCCTTGATTCCACCCTTCCCACCCCAACTTCAAGTCCTTCCTCTAAACACCAGCCTGAGTGATCCTGCTAACACTTAAATAAGACCATGTTCCTCTCCTTCTAAAAGTCTCCCACAGTGTGTAGTGTAATTTAGAGTAAAACCCTATTAGTTCCGCTCCACATTACTTATTCCTCTTCCTCTTACTGCCTTCTCTTAACCAAACTGCCCTCGTTGCTGTTCTTTGCACCTACCACTCTTGCTTCTATCTTGGATCCTATATCCTGGTTTATTGTTTTTGTCTGGATCAATCTCACTCAAGGTAAACCCTCCACCTCCATCACTAGCTTGCTTTCTGTAGACTCCTACTCAGTTGGCTCCTTGTCAGATGATTTCTTGACCACTTTTTGTAGAATAGATCCTGACCATACTGATTTAATTTTCATATGTATGTGTGTATGTGTGTGTGTGTATGTGTTTGTGTGTGTGTTTAACACTTCTTGTCCTTATATTTTATTATATATTTATATATTTATTTATCTGTTTACCCTTAACAAAATGTGAGTCTCATGAAAGCCAAGACTTTATCCTTTCTGTTCTGAGTGATGGTATATCATTAATAGTCAATAAGATTGAAGAATGAATGAATATATGACTTCTTCCCAAAATATCTCAAATCACCCACTTTATAGTATTCCTGATTATTGGGTGAATTTTAAGAGTGTCATTTTCCTAATGTAAAAACTAAGGCACAGACTCATTTATTCATTTGAGGGCATTTCTCAAAGTAGCATTTGCCCAACTAGTATAGAACTTTATTTTTATTTCTCCTCCTCATGCCCCAGACTTGTGTCTGAAATTCAGGCCTCTTATGACTTCAAAATCAAAATCATATTATACATCATTTTCTTTTTGTCTTCAAAATTTAAATTTAAAAGCAACTTTTGTAAAATGTAATTACACATGTTAACAATAAAATCTGGAATTTTGATAGTCATTTGTAGACACACAGAAATAATTTTTTTAAAGAAAATTGATGAATGATGCTTAAACTAAATTTTAATTTGTTCAGAGTTCATATCAATATCTAATCTCAGGCCACATTAGTGTGAGTGTATTTCTTCATATCATTCTTGAACATACCCTCCACCCAGGCCTCTCCATCTATACATTGTGTTCATCTCAACATACTCACGTATGCCAATATTTAATGTCCTATTTTCATAAGATCTTTGTTTCATAGTCAGAAAACAATGTAATTCATTCCACATAAGATATTTATAACTGAAGAAGTTTTAATAGATAACCTAGGATCCATTTATTTTCTGGACCAAACACCAAATCTCTGTTTGACAAATGCATTGTTTGGCAGGTATTTATGATAGTAAATATAAGCAACAAAAGAAAAAAAAGTGTCAGTGAAATATTTACATCTATTTAATAGTAAATTAATAAAAAATAATTCATTAATGGGCAATTGCTAAGTGAATAATAGTTGAATTTTTCTCTCTAAAAGAGATTTTCCACAAAATAACAGCCTTTGTTTTAAAATAACATATTCATAACCCTTAATGTTATTCTATCAAATGCATTTTGAATGGTGAAAATGGAGTGTGAGCCTTGAGCTGAGGCTGTTATATGAGTTTTGTAGGTGAGAGCCAGGGAGATGGCTTGGAAGCTGCATCAGCAGGCTAAGCATTGGGAACTAGAACTCTACAATAGAATGCTCGCTTTACACTAAGAAAGTCAGAATTGGTTCCAACAAGCCTTCCTTTTCCACATAGAAGTCCACGTAGTCATTATGAACGTAGAACCCAGAGAGAAGCTGCAGATATATTCTCAGAATTAATAACGAGTTCAGCAAGTTCCTCAATGTAAGATAAATATATAAAAGTACATTCCTATATACTAACAATAGTTATAAAATGAAATTTATGTTAAAAACTTATCTACAATAGCAACAAAAAAACTATAATAAGAAAAAGCTAATAGGATATGCCTTAAATGGTAATATTTTATTACTTTATGGCCTAATAATAGTTTTTATAAATTTTCTATATGTTTATAGTATATTTCTCAAATTATTAGTTAAAAAAATAGATATGTCTTTTTTATGTCATTTACTGGAAGCTTGTGCTGTTCCAATCTTCTGTACTTTTACTATTTTTTCACATATAATTTTCCGATACAATTTCTTTTGCAAAGAATTGTGATAGTTTTTAAGCATAAGGTACACTGCATTGGATACTGTTGAGGAAACACAAATATTAATACAAATCATTGGGATTATGACCTAAAATGAATCAAAATATTGGTGTCATCACCTGTGGATTCTATTCCTTGGAATAAGGTAATGCAAAAACACATGAGAAACAAAAATTATTTTTTGGTGATGTCAGAAACATGGCGGAGTTAGAGATGTCCCTGGACCTCTCTCCTTGAAACAACAATAAGCTGAATATCTAAAACTCAACAAAAAAATACCTAAACTGCACACCAGCATGTCTGAGTGCAGGATCTGCACATAAGAGCTACCACAGGTCAGAACCCTAGGTGAAGGGCGGTGGACTGGAAGAAACAAAGAAACCGCCTCTCACAGCAGCTGGAGCTCCAGCTGGAGCTCCCTGTAAGAGGAGGGGGAGGGGAGAAGGTGTAGTGAGTTCCCTGAACAGCCCTGCCTGGGAGTGCTGTGAGCTCCACGTGGTCCACAGCAGGGCCAAGTCTTCAGGGCAGAAGGCAGAGAAATAGAGATGGCAAAAAAACGGGGACAACAGGGAAACAACAGTTGATTTTTACCAACCGCAGCCTCTAACCCCCAACCCAGAGGGCTTCTATCCCCATGCCCTCTCAGACTACTCACCACAGAACCCTAGGGAAATCTGAGTAAACACTACCGAAACTGTCATTAACACTGGATGAGGGTAGCGAGCATGATTAAATATCTATAAGGAAAAAAAAAGACTTTATTAACACTTTATATAAAGCAGAGGTCCAAGAGGCTTAGATGCCACCTACTGGATACCAAAAGAAAAACACCTTATTTGTAACAGGCTAAGGACCATTATATAATAAATCTTTTTTCTGGGAGGTAAAAAAAAAAAAAAAAAAGGCAGAACAGACTTCCATTAATGACAAGGTAAAGAAATAGTCCATTAAACACCATGAATAACCAAAGTGATAAAGGCATCTCAGAAAGAAAGAGAAAAATCTCCAGAAAATAAGCTTACAGACAGAAATATGCGACTTAAATGAGAGAGAATTTGAGATGGTACTTCTGAAAAAGCATAATGAGATCCAAAACAAATCATTTCAACAATTTTGGGAACTGAAAAAACAACTAGATGAGCAGAATGAGTTTTTCAGCAAGGAGATTGAAACCCTCAAAAAGAACTAAAATATCTACTGCTGTGTCACCCTGAATGCGCTTGATCTTGTCTAATTGTGAAAGCTAAGCAGAGTCAGGCCTGGTTAGTACTTGGATGGGAGACCACCTAGGAATACTGGGTGTTGTAGGTACCTTTTTTTAATGAACTGACTAGACCTTCTGGAGATAAATAACACACTGTAAGAGTTGAAAAATAAAATAAAAAGCTTGGAAAATAGAGTTGACCAAATGGAAGAAAAAATCAGTGATATCGAAGAGAGAAATCTAGAAATAAATTCGAAGAAAAAAGAGAGAAATTGAAAAATAGAAAATAATAAAAGAGAGATACAAGAACTAGCTGATACCATCAGGTCAGGAAACATAAGAATAATAGGCATTCTCAAAGGGGAGGAAAAGGAGCAAGGACTAGAAAGCATTTTCAGACAAATAGTTGATGTAAATTTCCCAAATCTAAGGAATGAGCTAGAGCTTGGAATTCAAGAAGTCAAAAGAACACCCAATTATCTCAACCCAAAAAGATGTTCACCAAGACACATTGTTTTAAAATGATCAAAAATCAACAACAAAGACAGAATTCTCAGGAAAGCCAGGGAGAAGAAAACAGTAACTTATAAAGGAAAACCTATTAGACTATAATCGAACTTCTCAGTACAAACCATACAAGCCAAAAAGGAGTGGTATCAAATATTGAAACCATTAAGTGAAGGGAACTACCAGCCTAGAATAATGTATCCAGTTAGATATAAAGGAAAAATAAAGACCTTTTCAGACTTTCAAAAATTTAGGGAATTCTCTACTATGAGGCCTGCATTACAGAAAATACTGAAATCGGTCAGCTCACATAAAACAAAATGACCAAAAAAAAAACATAATTAGGAGTAAGATGACTAGCAGGCTGATAGGAGCAGAGAAGTGCAACCCTTACTAGAAACAGGGCATTATAAGCTTAAACAATGGGAAGAGATTTGCTAGAACAAGATACTCATGAACGTTCAGTCATTGAGACAATGACTGAAAAGGGGAAGATTCAAATAACCAAATTTGCAAAGGGGAATGGAGATAAGGCACGTGCAGAAGAAAAAGGAAAATTGTGTGTGTGTGTGTGTGTGTGTGTGTGTGTGTGTGTGTGTGATCATATCAATAGATGCAGAAAAAGCCTTCGACAAGATACAGCACCTACTTATGATCAAAACACTTAACAAAATTGGTATAGAAGAAAAGTACCTAAATACAATAAAGAGCATATATGACAAGCCCTTAGCCAATGTTATACTTAATGATGAAAAACTAAAAACCTTTCCCTTAAGATCAAGAATAAGGCAAGGCTGCCCACTATTACCACTCTTATTCAATATAACATTAGAGGTCTTAGCGAGTGCAATCAGGCAAGAGAAAGATATAAAAGGCATCCAAATAGGAAACAAAGAATTCAAACTGTCACTATTTGTAGATGATATAATTCTCTATGTATGAAACCCTAAAGACTCCACAAGAACACTACTAGAAACAATAAGTAAATATAGTAAAGTCTCTGGATACAAAATCAACATTCAAAAATCCATAGTGTTCCTATACTCTATTAATGAAGTGTCAGAAAAAGAAGTAGAAAAAATAATTTCTTTTGTAATTGCAACAATAAAAAAAAAACCCTAGGAATAAATCTAACGAAACATGCAAAAGACCTATATGATAAAAACTTTAAGACCTTGTGAATAGAAATCGAAGAAGATACAAAGAAATGGAAAGATATTCCGTGTTCTTGAATTGGAAAAATCAACATAGTTAAAAATGACTTTACTGCCTAAAGCATTATACTAATTTAATGCAATCTCCATCAAAATCCAATCATCATTTTTTAAAGAAATGGAACAAAAAAATCATCAGATTTGTATGGAAGCCTAAAAGACCTTGAATTGCCAAAGCCATCCTGAGAAAAAGAATGAGGCTGAAGGCATCACTCTGCCTGACTTCAAATTATACTACAAAGTGACAGTAATCAAAATGGCATGGTATTGTCAGCAAAACAGACACACAGACCAGGGGAACAGAATCGAGAGCCCAGAAGTAAACCCATATTTAAATGGGCAACTAATTTTCTACAAAAAAGCCAAAAATATACAGTGGAGAAAGAAAAGCCTCTACAATACATGGTGCTGGGAAAACTGGAAAGTCACCTGCAAAAGAATAAAACTAGACTGCTGTCTATCACCACACATCAAAATTAACTCAAAATGGATTAAGGACCTGAATATAAGACCTGAAACTATCAAATGCATAGATGCACAGGAACTAAACTCAAGAACCTTGGACTTAAAGAGGGTTTTATAAATTTGACCTCAAAGGCAAGGGAATTAAAAGGTAAAATAAATGAATGAGACTACATCAAACTAAAAAGTTTCTGCTCAGCAAAAGAAACCATCAACAAGATAAAGAGACAACCATCAGAAATGGAGAATATATTTGCAAGCAATGCCTCTGATAAGGGTCTAATATCCAAAATATACAAAAAATCTCACATGACTCAATAACAACAAAAACCAAATGATTCAATGAAAAAATGGGCAGAAGACCTGAACAGATACTTCTCCCTAGAGGACATAGAAATGGCCAACATATATATATAAAGATGCTCAACATCGCTAGCTATTAGAGAAATACAAATCAAAACTATGATGAGATACCATCTTACAACTGTTAGAATAGCTATAATCAACAGGATAGGTAATAACAAATGTTGGAGGGGATGTGGAGAAATAGGAACCCTCATACACTGCTGACGGGACTGCAAATTGGTACAGCCACTATTAAAAACAGTATGAAGTTTTCTCAATAAACTAAGAATTAATCTACCATATGATCCAGCAATCTCTACTAGATATTTACCCCAAGGACTTGAAAACCCATATTCGAAAAGATATTTGCACACTGATGTTCATAGCAGCATTATTCACGGTGACCAGGACACGGAAGCAACTGAAGTGTCCTGTGATAGATGGTTGTCTAAAAAAGCAGTGGTACATATATACAATGAATATTACTCAGCCAGAAGAGATGAAATACTGCCATTTGCAATAACATGAATGGACCTTAAATAATCATACTAAGTGAAATAAGCCAGACAGAAAAAGTTGGAAACCACATGATATCACTTATATGTGGGATATGAACCTAAAAGTAACAAATGAACAAGACTAACAGTGACTCATGGGCATGGACAATGGACTAGTGGCTACCAGAGGGTAGTGTGGAGGTAGATGGAGAAAAAAATTAAAGCATTTCTTCAAATAAAAAAAAAATAAGTAGATTTAAAAAAAAATATATTGTTGCCAGGGAGTACCACTTTTTCAGAGACAAATAATTTGGAAAAGAAAAAAACACATAGGTAGTTAATACGTGAAGGTTGTATTCTCATCAAGTGTAGGCAAATGACTTCATCATAAGATTCATGAAGAAAGATTCTGTGGCAGCACACTAGATTCAGGAGTCAGAATGTTGATGGGGAGCACCACATTTAGGTCATGGGGTAAAGTGGCCATTTGCACGTGTCCTATTAAATAAAAATAGTTAATCGGAAAAAATATATATAATCAGAAAAAATTTTTTTATGTGCATTGCTAAAAAAAAGCCTCAGTGTAATTGTATGTTGATATTTTCCTCACTTACTAAGAAAAATGTGGCTTTGAAATGAAGTAAAAACTTATTTCCTCATTGTACTTGAAAAGTGTGTCTTGTAGAGTATCTCACAATCTGACCCAAGTTGTCTACTGTCTGATGTTTTTAACAGCCAGGGCTAACTCCATGAAAAACAATGATAAAAAGAGGCCTTGTTTTCTTTCCTATTCCAGTTGCAGTTTTTCAACTTCTTCCACTTATCAATGAAGAACGCACTGCTTTTTGATAATAGGTAATTACTTTAAATAATGAGGTTTAGGTGGCTTAACAAGTCTTATAGTTCAAAAATTGACTTACTTTTAAAAGAGAACTGAATAAAGATGGCAATGAATCATACCTATGTTAACATAAGTTAAGTAGGCAAAATACTTAAGTTTAAGTGATTATTTATCAAATTTATAAGATTCCTTTTTTGCATATATTTCTAGTACAAGGTTATGACATACTGCATCTTTCAAACAGAGGGCACAAAAAAGTTTCCAGACCCATATGATCTAGAACCTGGCCGCTTCATTAATCAAGAGGTAGAGTCTGTTTGCCCCTCACTTAAAATTAGGCAGATCTTTATGACTGCCTTGACAATAGAATGTAGTAGAAGTAGTGCTGTGTAACTTTCAAGGCCAGGTCATAGAAGATGATGTAGCTTCTATCTGGCCCTACCTCCACCCCAACTCTCTCTCTCTCTGCCCTTCTCTCTCCCTTTCCCTCTCCTTCTCCCTCCAAATGCTCACCCTTAGAACTCAGACCATGTTGTAAAAAATTTCAGAACACATGTGGTGGCCACAAGTTTGTGTTCTGACCAATATCCTCAGCTGGGGTCTCATTTGAATGATGTCAGCTGCCAGACTTGTGAGTTTCCAGCCTTGGCGCCACCTCACAGAATGCTTGAGTATAGCAGAGACAAGCTAGCCCTGCTGAGCCTTGCTTGAATTTCAGATTCAAGAGCAAAATAAATGTTGTTTTAAGCTAAGATTTGAAGTGGTTTGTTGAACAACATAAGATAACCAGAAAAGGAACAAATGAATAATTTAACATCAAAAACCGAAACTATAAATTCTTCACTATTTTTCATATATTACATGAATTGATATAATTTCTCATAATTCTGTTAATTTTTGTTTTCTATATTTTTGGATTGTATTATTGGAATCATGCTTGTTTTGAATTAATATATATTATATATGGTGAGTCAATTCATATTAGATGCATGTATATTTAGAATTATATATGTTATATAGAGCCAATCAATCATTTAGTATTCCTAATATTTTTTTATAGTAGAATATCATTTATTTACAGCTTATATAGCCACTCCAGTTGCATTTCGAATATTATATAGTTAGTGTCTTTTATCCATTGTGTTTTTCAAACTTTCTTTGTCATTATGCTATAGGTATATCTATTATTTTAAAAGCATATAATAGCTGGGTTGTTTTAAACATGTCAATCTTTGAATTCCAACTGGTTAATTTACTTACACTTGCTATGATTATCAACATATTTGTATTTATCATTCCATTTTATTTTGCACTTTCATTTTATTTATCTTTCTTTGTGTTTTTTCCTCACCTTTGTTCATGTTATCAGGGTTTTTTTTTCTTTCACTTAGGGAATTTTTTCTTCTTTGAATTGGAAATTTTATGATTTTTTAAAAGTACATACTCACATTTGTAGTTTGCATATATAACAAAGTCTGAAATCAATCTATATCTCAACTCTCTTGCACAAGATAGGAATTTAGAATGCTTTAACCCTGTCTTCCCTTGACGTTTTTCATGTCATTATTTTTCTATATTTTAATTTTATCCTGTTATTCTAATTCCACAGACTTAGTTATTATGTTGTCACTGTTTTATGCAGTAAATATCTCCATATTTTAGCAAAAACTTTTGTCATTATTTCTTGCTGTATCTCAGTCCAGGATTGGAGATTCAAATTTCATTTTCCTAAAATGGAGCTTTTAGAATATCCTTCAGTGAATCTGATGATAGCAAACACTTTTAATTGAAATATATCTTTACTTTGCCTTCATTCTTGAGTAATAGTTATGGCAGAGTTGTTAATACTCTCCACATAACCAAGTGTTCATCTCCACATCCAATTCACCAGTTAAATGTACCATTCCATCTGAAACATTTTTCTCACATTTGTCCCTTCTGCTTCACCAAATTCCACCCTCTAGTCTGAGTCCTTTTTCTTTATTGCCTGGATTCCAACTATTTATCCATGCTAGCCTCTAATCTTTGAGAGTGATTTCTTTGTAAAAAAATGTGTATAAGACTTTGTTTAAAATTATTCAATATCTTAGAGGAATTGCACTTAGGATGAAATCTAAATTCTTGACTGATTTATAAGGGTGTAAGTGGTTTGTTCACTGTTCACCACTTCCAACATACGATTCTGAGCCTCAAAATGAAACTGGTATTTTAAATACCTTAAAAAAATACAGCTAGAAAAGTGAACATCAATCTGTTATATGAATCTATATTCTAATCTTTTCTTACATTTTTTTTCTTTCAAGCTTGTTTTTTCAATATAGATAATTAAGAGTAGCACTGTAATAATTTAGGTTAGACTGAATACAGTTACATATGGGCAGCAAAAATATTTTCCTTGTTGATGAGACACTTATTAAGGTTTAAAGAATATTGTTTCAACCTTCCAAATGTGGCTACTAAACTCATGATGAATATTGAAAAAGGATGCAGTTCACATCTGGAAGATCTAACTAAATTAATTCAAACTTCACTTTAATTCTTTTTGTCTTAAAATAACTTTCTATTTGAAGTGTATTGCAAAATGCCTTAATAGATAGTAAAGTTTGTTATCAATTCTAATATATCTTTTTAAACTCATATAAACAGATAGCAAAAAACATCTTTTAAATAGGCAGGCTTCCCAAAATTCCAATTATACTAAGATTACCTGGAAATTTATCATTGAAGTGCTATTTGATTAGGTGGCTATTGAATTTCTTTGGTTGGTTTGTTGTGTTCACATTTCTTATATTACTTGGCCAATACAACCCTTAACATTTTCACTGGCGGTAAACTAGAATGAGGACATCAGGGGTCCTCTTTTCTTTTTGAAGACAAAAAAATTTGCAGACCAATACTTAATCATAAGTATGGCAGCATTTCTAAGAAAGTTACATGCCAAAATTAGTCAGGTTGGCTATCCAAAGGTCAGGGCCCAGAGTTATGCAAAAGGATACTTGCAATGAGGCACTCAAATATTAAATACCTAAATATTCCTGAACTCTCAGCCTGGTAAAATGGCCCACCTCTCTTTATTAGAGGTAGTACTTCCCCTGGCTTGAGGAAGATTCAAAAGCTTCTACCTGCTAACAAAGAAAAAGAATTATCCTTCCAAGGAGCTACAGAGCCTGGGCAGCATACACAGTAGTAAATAGGAGATATTTGTGGGATTGAATTCTGAGGCTGGTATATCAATGGAGGATAAGAGCATAAATTTAGATGTTATTGATATGAGTTACTGTCATGGGATATAGGATTTAGCACCCTAACAAAGTTCTCAGCAACACACTTCTAGAATGTCTCTCAGAAACTGAAAAAAATCAAGGACCAGTACAAACAGGTAGAAATAACAAAATTATCATAGCAGGCAGAGAAGGGATATAAAGTCTCAGCAAAGAGATCATGCTAGAATAATTATACTATGTAAGATCCGAAATAACACCAATACCTATGTTCCTGGGGGGCATCCATACTGTTTATTATGTATCAAAGCAATAAGAAATGTGTTGGTGACAAAACACTAAGTTCAGTTATGTCTCTTCCCCATTAAGTCAAGGTTGATGGTAGAACATGCCATTACAAAACCGCATTGTCTGAGAGCAATAGGGTTTATAGGATGCCCAAGCAGTAAGGGACAAATGGGGAGGCTTAACCAACAGAATCTAGGTGGATGCAATGATTGTAATTAGTGGCAAGATCCTAGTGTGGAGGGGAAAAGACTGGGTGGCTTGACACACAGAGAGTTATGGAGACATTTCCAGAACCTGATTTCCTTAGGAGCAAGACAGATAGTTGTCAATAAGAAAATGACTCAGTATAAATAACTAAAAGCAATTAAAGATGATGATCAGTAGTTTAGGGCAGTTGTGGCAATAAAACTTCATGATGCTTTACCCAGTTTTAAGAACAAGAATCCATTGACTGCTCACATCATATACCACACTATCTAGGAGCTTCCAGTCTGATAGAGTGATGGACTACTTTGTTGAAGGCACAACCAAAACTTCAGTTTATAGACAATGCCTTGTGAACATGGAGTGTCATCATCCCAGATTCAGTGTATACTGAAAGGTGCTATGTCTCCAATAGGTAGAATATGCGGCTCCAGGAAGCAAAAGATGAAGTCAGAAGTGATGATGCTCTCAACGCTTCCAGTAACTCAGGAAATTTATGTTTCTCATTTAAGCAACTCTGGGTTTTGTTCTAGTTTCTAGGTTTGGATGCCTCCACCTAGGCACTATTGAACTATAAGTTATGACTTTGCCTGAGGACTTTGGGATCCTTGTGCCAAGAGACTAGGGGACAGGAAGAGGACTCATCATACTGGAAGGGTAATTGATCCTGACATAATCAGCCTCATGTTACACAGAGGTACAGAAAAAAATGTTTTGCACCTGATGATTCACTTTGGTACCTGTTGCTTCTTGCTGGCTCAACTTTGACAGTAAAACCACTGCCTAAAAAGGCTCAGATCCCATTGCAGTCACAGAACCTAGAGAAGCTGAAGTACTAGTTGAGGACAGAAAATCTAGAATGTGTATAAGAGGCAGTCCATGAGTATCAGTTGTGGTCCTGAAACCAGCTCTACTAGTGGAGCTGTAATTAGTCCACTAGCCATCCTCTTATAAGTTTTCCTAAGGGCACTAGGTACAGCAGACTCCTGGAGGATGTGCTCCAAGAACCTATACAAAGAACTGGATCTGAGATGTACAAGCTGTGGAGTGGACTCACTAGAAATTGGCCTCAGTTGCAGAGATCTGGTTTTTCCAAGGTTTCCCTCCTTCCTGGGGGAAATCTGCATTGGATTAACAGGTCAGGATAAGACTATAAGATTCAGTCTCCTTGTGGCAACTCACTTAGGTCAGCTGAGGCCTTTGTTGAGACAGCCATGACTCTCAATTTCTCCCTTTGCTCTCAATCCTGCTTCTTTCTCCTTCCCGTCACTGCTTGATCCTGAGAAAACTTCTTAATGTACACTCAATCTCTGTCTTCTTCCTGAGGGACCCAACCTTCAAATTCCCTTTGCTCTTCAACTAATCATTTTCCTCAAATAAAATCAATTTATTTTCTGTTTTTAAAAAAATGTGTCATACTAACTTTCTAACTCAAAATCTTCGTCAGGTAGATTGGCTTCAAAGCTTTGTTTTTGGTGCTGATTCAAACTATACTCCACTTACGAAGCACAGTTAGATTCTCAATCCACACGCATGTCCATGTTCTGATCATCTGTTGATGCTCCTCATTTCCACTAAACCATATATTATATTTTCATGTAAATGTCTTTTTTTGTTAGTAAGAGAATCATTTCTTAAAATTTGAGATTATGTTTTAAAGTTCTTTGTGAATTCTCTACTGAATCCTGTGTAAAATTAGACATTATAGATGAGCAACAAGTATTTGTTGATTTATAGAGTACATAAATAAATGTAATCCACATGGTTACTACTCTGCTTCTTCCTTTGTAGGTCACTACATTTGAGTCCTATCTTTAGGTATAGGCTTTCTCTTCAAAATACCCTCCCCACCACTCTGCCTTCAGCATCAGTTACTGGAAAGAAAATGAAAGCCTCAGCTATTGTTGTTTCTACATAAATGGTGGTATTTAAATGACTGTCTGAATGAATAAACGATTAATCTGATTAAGTCAAGTTCCTCCAATTCTAAGATATTCTGACTGAGCATTAATTAATGGATTCTTACATAAATCTCTACACCCACATGAACCCACCTCACCCCTCTACCAATGTTCCAGTGTCCCCGTATCTTCTCTGTAGCCATCTGGATATAAGATTGGGTGTACTGGTAAGATACTGGTAAGAAAAATAGAAGGTGGAAGCAGCCCATGCTTATTCAGCCTCTGAGTTATAGCATTTCTTATCTACATGTGACCCCCACGGTCTGCTGTTCTCCATTCTAGTCTATCTGGTAATCAAGGGTAGTGGCTCTGGTTTAAACCTCATCCGGTGCCCAAAGGACTGGATACTTCACTAATTCCTGTCAACCCTCTCTCCTTAGATATAAATGCTGCTTGGTTTATCTCTGGGTCGCATCAGAAGTTCCTTCTCTGTATGAACAAATTGCTTGACAATGACAACATCTTGCATCATTTTATAATTGATTTACTACTTAATGCTCCTTTTTGCTATATCCCAGAATGCAGATTGGGGTGCTTATCTAACATCGACCAAGCTTGTGCTCTTTGGGCAAAGGGCTTCAAATGCAAACTTGCTCACTTGTGCTCTTACTTCTTGGGTAAATGTATGGGGTAGGAAAAACTTCTACGACTAACGTTACTTCCTCAGTTCCATTCTGGATGCCATTGCATTGATTTCTAATGGATCTTGGCCTTCCCTAATATATTACTTTGCTAGGGCTGTCACAGCAAAGGATCACAGAATGAGTGGTTTAAACAATAGAAATTTATTTTTTTCATAGCTCTGGAGTTTAGAAGTCTAAGATCGAGGTATTGGCAGGTTTGATTTTTCTGAGGCCTGCCTTCTTGGCTTGCAGATGGCTGCCTTCTTGCTGTGTCCTCATATAGTCTTTCCTCTGTTCACTGTATCCTTGGAATCTCTTTTTATATCATAATCTCCTCTTCTCATAAGGGCACTGTCAGATTGTTTTAGGGTCCATGTTAAGAGCCTCAGTTTAACTTAATTACCTCTTTAAAGGTCCTATCTCCCAATACAGTCACATTATGCATTCTGAGGTACCAGATGTTAGGACTTCAACATATGAATTTTGAGAAGACAGAACTCTGCCCATAACATGTACACACACACTGCTCTGTGTTGCTGAGATCTGAGTAGTTCTCACAGTCAATCCATCTATTTATCAATTAATCTCTTCCACAGAAGCTCATCACTGTTGGAAAGCAACTAAATAACTGTCCCAAATATTTTGAGGTCCGTGCTACTATTAATCCCGTTTAGCTTTTCTAAATAAAATAAATTAATTTGCTGGCCTCCACTTTGCTTTGTCAAGTAACAAGTCATTAAAAATTAAAAAACAAAAACAAAAATGAAAACAAACCTCTTGATCCCCTCAGAACCTATTTCTCTACATTCAAAGGGAAAATATATTTTGTTTAATTGGATAAATATACATTTCAAAGACAGTAAATTCTAACTGTTTAAATTTGTAGCTTTGATCTCTGTTAGCAATTTTTCACTTCAAAATATCTCTACTTATTCTCAATGTACTCTCTAGGAAATTATGTTTTTCTGTGTGAGTGAATAAAATCCTTATTTTTTTACATAGTCAAACTATGTATAAGAGATTTATAACAACATAATGAGAATTTGAGAGACCAGGGAGATCCAAAAGATTTGGAAATATTGGTCTAAGATGTTATATATTTATACATTTCTTCATAAGTTTATCAAATCCAGGGCTGAATTTCATTTTTACAGTACTCTGATACACAGATATAGGAAAGGTTATAAGAATCCAGGGCTATAGTAATATCTATAAAGATCGTCTCTTAGTTGCAATGCTAAGGGAAGTACCAGCTTCCCTTATGCGGCTTTATCATTGCTCAGAGGCTGACTACTCCTGATGGCAAATTTCAGATGATAAATTTGTCAGGAAATTAAAATGCCCGGAAGTGGATAGCAAAAGGCTAACTGAAAGATCTCCATTATTGACATCAGAGAAAAGAAAACTTGCAATAATATATAATTTTAATTGGACTCTCTCATGACAGGCTGAACACTTGCCAATATTTATCCTAAGAAAAAATAACATGAAGGGGAGTAAAATTTACTCTATGTCTTCTCAGGCAGCTTGGAAAAGCTGTGACAGTTTTTAATTCATTTACAATGCCCTTTGTCCTGGACTTTCATTTTTAAATTTTGTTTGACAAAGAAGTAATGGAGGGAGCCAGTGTGAAATTGTCTAATGAGAAACCTGTATACTAGCTATTACATAGGCAACGGAAACTGTCTTTAGGCTCTATACCATAAAAAGTGTATGTTCTCTTATTTCACTTTTTAATATGTCAAATGAAAGAAATACTTTCAACTCTCTGCCCCCCCACCTTAAAAAAAGAAATTGTTGTTTTAGGAGTGGAAACCAAGGATTAAATGCAATTAAATAATATACTGGATTTGCTAACATTAATTTTATTGGGTCTTTGAAAGCTCTTACCCTTGGTGAATCTTATTATTTGTTCCTCTGTTAGTTCCTGGAAGAATGGGGGCACAGTCTGGGACTATAAGATCAATTTGGTTTGGCCCTCAAGATGATGGCCCTTGCAATACTTAAAAAAATAAATTTTTAGCCAACTATTTTCAGATAAGCCACATTTTCCTTGAAAAAAAAAACTGGAAATTCTGATAATACTGCTTCCTCATTCCTGCATGGTAAAACATGATCTCTAAGTTTATTTTTCTTATAAAACTGAAAGGAAAATGAGTTTTGCTTTTCTTTTCTAACTGTAATCTTTTTTTAATTCTAAAAAGAGACTACTGATGATCAAATTTTGTTTTAATTTAGTTCATTCTTCTAGATATAATTGTAGATGAAAGGAAATAAAGTATCTATTACCTTTGCCTTGAGATCCTCAAAAAGACATTCTATCTGAGATCATGCAGGAGTCCATTAATGTAGGTTTGAAGTGATTATAATTATGGGTTTGATCATTACATTTTACACATTTTTCTTTTCACTTCAACGTCTATTATTGAACACCTGTACTGAGGTCAAAAACTGTTCCATGGGCTTTGAGAGATGCAAAAAGGATATGTGATGGTATTTTTAAATGAGGATATTAAAAACAATTTGAAGAAATAAATGCACAAAAATGGAATAGTACTAAAATAGTATGAGGCAATGCATATTTAGAAACCAATGGAAATTGTACAGATAATGTTATAATCTCAGAGAATGGAGGTATCAATCCAAACCAGATTGAATGATAAAGACTTTAAGAAGATATACCTCATAAATTACATGTGTTAGACTCGAAAGAATATTCAAAGTAGCAGAAATGTAAATTCTCCAAGGTGGAAACGGTCTTGACATATCTGCAAAGAGGCTAGTGTGGTATGAATAGTTGAGGTTAATGAGAGATGAGGATGAATATACAAAGTTACAAAAAAGCATGATAGAGTGCAGTAGTTACTTGAGGCAAAGAAAAAAGTATTATTTTCATAGCCACTTTTATTTTTTATAGTAGTTTTAATATTTAGCATAACTCACTAGTGTTAATAGTCATTGTGTCATTGGAAAAGTCATTATAAATTAAGAAAGCCTATTAAAACCCTAAAACTCACCTTATACAACTATAATTTCAGGTAACAGAGTGCAAGTGCATTGATACCCTACTCTTTTTCTCTGTCACCTAGACTCCAGGAGTGATGAAGAGAAATTCTCTTCTCACAAACCATTCAGCCTAGATTATAATAATCAATTAGGACATATATGTGCCACTAACTGTGCACATATGTTCATTCAAACATAAAGAGACATATCCTTCACAATTGTGTAGGAGAGACAGACATACATATAACGTATTGACATTTTCTGCATGTATTAAAGAAATGTTCTATTTACAGAAATAGAACTATTTAAAAGACATAGGATGGTGTGAAGATATCACCCTTTCTGGGAGAGTTTACAAAATGCATTAATGTCAAATGTGATTCTTAATCAAGATTTAAACAGAAGAATACAATTTAACAAGATACATTGAGATGAAAAGGATATTCCAGGGAAGATATATGACATGGATAAAGACAGGGAGGCATGTAACGCCTGTAATGTTAGGGAACCAACAGATAGTTTGACATTATAGTAGTCTGCAGAAACCAGGAGGGTAGTGCTGAGACGTCGTCAGAGACCAGGTCATTAAGGAATTACAGCTTGATTCTATAGGACATGAAGTGCCACTGAAGTGTTTAAGCTAGGAAGAAACATGATGGGATTTTCACATTAGAAAGATCATTCTGCCTACAGTAAAAAAAAAATAGATTAAATGTCGTCTAGTCTAGAGGCAAAAAATTCCATTTAGTGGTCTTTACAAGAATCCAAATAGAAGATAATGGGGACTTAAACTAAGGCATAGCAGTGAGTATAGAAAGAAAAGTATGAATATGAGAGCTATTTAGGAAATATGATTTACAGGACTTGATTAATTAGTAATAATAATTATAATGGTAATTATCATAATATACCTAATGTTTTTTGAGGGCTTATTGTAAAACAGGCTTTGTATTGAAAGCTTTCATTTTCATGTCACATTAAACCTATAAAGGAGGTACTTGAACTCCCCTAAAACTTGTTTACCCCTAATGTGTTCCAGCTCAGTAACTGAGTCTACCTTTCACCCAGTAACTAGGCCTAATGCCTTTGATTATTCTTTTCCTTCCATTCTAAATTACATTCAATTCATTAGTAAAGCTTCAAGTCACTCCTCGCCACCTCCATGGCAACAGCCCTGGTCTAAGCCGCGATCGTGGCTTTCCAGGATTACTTAAAACTGCTTCCTAATTTATTTCCCTGTTCTTGCATTCTTTCCATACAGCATATTCTTCCTACAGTAGTGAGAGTGACAGTCCTCTTGCCTCAAAGGTTCCAAATGATTCCCAACACACTTCGACCTAAATCTTTATGAAAAGCATCAAGGCCCTACCTGAGTGACCACCGGTTACCTCTCTGACCTGCTGCCTACCAGTTTCCTCCACTGCTCTCATCCTGCTCCAGGTACATCTTTTTGCTTTTCCTTGAACACACACAGGCATGTTCCTGCTTCAGAGCTTTTGTAATTGTTCTTCCCTCTGCCTGGAATTCTGCTCACAGAATTCCCTCCCACAAACAGATCTCTGTTTACATGTCATCTCCTTAAAGATGCCTTCCCTGACTATTTTATCTAAAATAGCACCTCTTCCCTGTTCTCCCATTGCTCTCTATTCTCCAAACAATTTTCTCTCTCTTCATTACAGTTATTGCTACTCAATGAATATATTTTTTATTCATTAACTGACTATCTTCTAAATAAGTAGAGATTTTATTTGGCTTCTTTGTATGTGAGGGATTGGATTCACTATCCCACATATAGTAGATGAGTAATACTTCTTGAATAAATGTATAAATAAATGAATGAATGCTCTTTTTATAGATGGAGAAACTGAGGCATAGAGAAATAAGTAAATTTCTCAAGTTCATACAGAGAACTGGGTTTCAAGTCTGTGCAATATGACTAAGAACACGTATGTTTGACTACCAAAGTGTCTTTATGTGACTCGCAACTCATAGTGGAAACTAGTTCACACACACAAAAAAATATTTAGAGGAAGAATAATAAATTTCTTCTCTTTTTTCTATTTACATATTTTAGTTGAAACTTTAGACCAGATATGATTTCATAGGAAGAGTATATTCAATTAAGCAAACATAGAAAAGGATTGAAGACAGTCATTATAATGTGTTAGAAAAATGGCTTTGAGTCAAAATATTGCTTTCATCTTGATCTCTACCACATAGCCATTGTAGGTGAGCTTCCTTCCTCCAATATATATAATGGCTAAAGATAATTCAAGTATTGTGAGGATCAAATGAGATATTATGTGTGAAATATTTTTGTAAAATACTATAGCAATGCTGGTTTTCATTATCGTTATAATGGAGAATGATCTTGTGTATGCAATGATTGTGAGTTAGAGCATATAATTTCTTCTTTTTTTAATGTGCTACATGTTCTATTGTTGCACAGGTGTATTATATGGCTAAACACCACTTGCTTAGATACTTTTGGCTCTCACAGACTCAGCCGGTCTCCTGAGGAACCATATACATGCTGGGGAAATTTGGCTCAATTCTTGCTAACTAGTTGATGTAATTGACCTTCTGTCTTACATTACATAATTGCAGTCCTTGTGTAGGGAATTGCTAACAGTGAGATCTGCAAAGAAGTCCAGAGTCTAACCCTTTGCACTTTTTTTCCTATTAAATCCATTGCAAGTTGTTGTGGCTGAAAAATTTAAATAAGCTGAGGATGAGAATGAGAATGTATGTAAAAAACATAGATAGCAAAATAGTGTCTCAAGAATTTTTCAATATTTATTCAAATCAGACATCTTGAAAAAACTCGTTTCAAGAGAAAAGTTTAAAAGTTTGGTCATGGCAATTACAGGGAGCATGTTTTCTGTCTCTTCTCGTAGAAACGCATACATCTTATCCTTGGTGGCTGCCAGCCTTCTTGTCAGACCAATTACTTTAAAACAATTGTTTCATTTGGAATAAATGCTACAGCCCAAGTGACTGTCTCTTGTCAGTGACACATTCAATTAAAACAACTCTGAATAGGAGTTCGGAGGGCCTACTGTGCCTTGTCCAATCTTATCAGTCAACAAAGAACAACCTTAGAGACTTCAATGCTGACTGGTTCCACTGTCAGGTGGTTTGAACATGTTGCACCTTTCCAGGGTTCCTCAGCGTCTATCATCTCAGTGCCTTTTACAGCCAATGACAAGCGGCATCTCAGCAGTGTCTGGGTCCACAATGCCAAGAAAGCTTATGGCAGTAAATAAGATGGCAGCTGTGACAGTCCTGACAGCTGGCTGGAGCTCAGGGTGGCAGGCTGAACCGGACTGTGAGCAGTTGGAGCAGCAGTGAGGTATGACCATCATTACTGGTTGGCAGATGTCAGTTTCCACACTACTAGTTACTACATGATGTGACTGCCACACTCTCATCATTATACAGCCAGGCAGAACTTTAAACAAACTCTGGGCACCTAGCAAGTTCTATACCTTGAAGTTCAAGAAAATTTAAACATTCTCATTAAAACAGATTCCGTGCATTTGCCGTACTTGTACAACTGGGAAGAATTTTACAAAGTAGCAATAGCAGAGAATTGGCTTTTCCACCTAAGAGCTAGAATAAATGAAAGTAAAACTGATTTCAAAGAAAGGTTTAGTGTGTTGACTGCCTTTAAAAGGGGCACTATGTGTTCTATATCTCATGATTCCTCTGTGTAGAAATTCTACACATCTCCCAGACCTTTTGAATGTTTTCCCACACTTTCTTTTTTTAGGCAACGCCCCCATACCTCTGCCTCTTCCCTATTTTCTGAAGGAGAACTAATGATAGAAAATACCTATTATCAGAGGAGATGGGTGTTAAAAATATATATTATCAAAAGGTAAAATGAAAGGAAACTGACATAAAATTATGTATACTATTGTGTGTTCATAGACAGGGTAAATGGATTTCTGTGACCACATCAACTCTGTAGAATACAGAGTTGCTACTTTGTCATAAGGTCAACCCAGTTGGGTAAGCAGGCTCCAGATCTAGAAATTTGTCACAGATCTAAAGTTGAAAGCTGTCATATTAGATCTGTCAGCAGGTAGAAACAGAGCTGAAACTAGTCATAGAGAAAAGTCAGCAAAATGACACGGGCATAAATTGATGTTGCTGTTCTCACATCTCAACCCTTTAAGAAGTGTGAGGTCAGTTCATCTAAAATAAATTATCAAAATGTCCACCCACCCCTAAACACCCATTAGTGTAATAATCATATTCTAATAAAACTCTGTCATAAATGCAGCATTGGATATATAAGATGCCACTCCAAGAATTTTTGAGATACTGTGTTTTTAAAGCCTATTTTGTAACTCTTTCAACATTTAGTCTTAATTGAGTAAAATGCTTTGGAAACCCTCAAAAGTAGGCAAAATAGTCACTATGAAAGTTTACAAAATGCCTCTTAGCTAAAAGTATCTAGTATAGATGAAAAGTTGTATATTTGATAAATGAACGTTATAGATGTATGTGTTACTAGACAAAATTATCATTATGCCAACTGATTTAAAATAAATTAGATTTAGGCAATTTGACATTCTCCCCCTGAAGATGCTTTCCCAAGCTCCGATATTCTAGAATTTTTGATGTGCACAACAAAGCCCTGCTCAAGATGAGGTTTGTTAAGAAGAGCAGCAGCTCTTGCTTGACTCTCTCTCTAAATAAGGCCAAGATTTCTAATATAAAGTGGTAAAAACAATACAAAAATAAATGAATATTTGCTATAATCCAGGTGCACCTATGCACTTTACTTATGCAGTAAACACTTACTGAGCATCTACTATATACTGGGCATAGTTCTCAACTAATTTATGTAATCTTCACGCTGACCTTGTGGATTATCCCCAAATGTGGCTGGAGGTGTGGAGATAGGCATGGGAGCCAAAGCAAAGAAAATAACTCCCTAATTAAGTGGTGAAGATGGGTTTTGAACCCAGGCAATCTTGGTCAGTGCTTTACTGCCTCAGCAGATAGGCTCTGCTGATAAGTTATTAATTATGCAGCTCTAGGGGATTTTTCAAGCTGAGCAAAAAATAGGAGCAGGTTGCAAGAATGTAGATGATATCCCCTGTATGATTTAAAAAGAAAACATAAGAGCTATGACTTCTCAGTGATAGCACTACTGGAAGATAAGAAATCAATCCTTGAAAGAGGTTTACTTTTTCTGGGTGTATCTAATAATCTTCAGGTTCTAGACTGAAATAAAAGCAAGCACCTATCAAAAGAAGTGAGTGATGAACATGAAATTTCAGACAAATTCTATTAAACACACACACACACACAAACACACACACACACACACGCACACACACACACACACACACACACACAGAATGACATGCTGATAATGTTCATATTCTTTCTCCCTCCTGTCTAGTTGTTTTTGGAGACCCAAGCTCTGTTTCCTCACCTCCCTACCTGAATGCTTCTGTAATGGATGGAAGTTGAATGTTTGGAGGTCTTCAAGAGTGACTTCTTTGCTGACACTGTGAGCAAGTGCCACAAGCAAATTCTGGTGATGGGGATTATGTCCGTGTTTTTTATGAGGTTGAACAGGTGAGGGACCAGAAATATCAGAAATCTACTACACAAATGCAGCATCCAGCATTTGGTGCTAAAATCAGATACTTTTCTAGACAATAAAAACTGTTAAATTTTAATACTACTACTGACAGTACTTTTGGTGTCCTTAGTCAAATAACATTCTCATTATGAGATGAATATAATCAATTCTAATGCATAGTGCTTATATAAATTTATTAGTAAATAAAACAGAATTATATATAGTAAATAAAATAAAGATTATATATATGTATAGACATATATATACTTGGAAATTTAGGAAACAACAATAAAAATAAAAGAAAGCCTTAGATTGAATTTATCTAAAATTAGTATTGCTTGATGATTTGAGCTTTAATTTGCAAGATGAAGAAAGAAACAAAAAATACATCTTGGTGCAGAAATATTTGCAAAAGGTAAAATGTACCTGCAATAAAAACTAACCCACTGGGGACAATCTTTCCAGAAAAGTAAAACGCCTTTCTGAGCTCAGCTGGTGATCTGTTTATGCCCTGAAGCATGATTATAATGTTAACCTTGAAAGGTCTTAATGAAATGAGTTTGGTGGTCTCAGCCTCTATATTTTTATATGCACTGGTGCATGCCTTGGAACATATCTTGATGGACTGTCTGCGGAATAGCACAGCATGTATCTGAGATTACAGTGTGACCCATAGTCTCCACACTATAATTCCTATTTTTTTCCCACATGATGCATCTCTCAAAATTCAGCCCAGAAGGAAGAAATGACTTCTTAATAACAATCTGTACATTATTGATGGAGCAATAGGGTGGTAAAGAGATAACCCTAGGTGTCTTGTTTGCCAGTTGATTAACCAAAGTGAGTACATTCCTTAGGCAAACCGTGCTTTGCAGAAAACCAGTTATCCATTCAAGCTCTCACTTGTGACAATATTGCAGAATTTGAGAACCTTCCCTCAAAGCCTTGGTGGAGTTGAACTCTTTAAATTAGACTTTAAATTAAGATATAAAGTTAAAATTGAGATGCATACACACCATTTGAGTCAATGGAGTACTATTAAGAACTTAGATTGAAGAAAATGAATGAATTCTATTGTTTATATTTCAGAGTAATGACAGTTCATCTGGCTTATCTCTCTAAGATGTAAGGCAAGAAATCTTTATATATCTGCAAGAGATAAGAGATTTCTATGAATATTACACTTGATTCAAATAAAATACGTACAAGTGAAGTGATCACATAATAGATTAAAGCCTTAGTATTCGAGCTACTGTCTAGTGATGTTCTAATGTGACAGTGCCACTCTTTCATGAGAACAGGAGAGATCAAGTTATAGCTATTCAATCTTCTGTATAACTTTGGAACCAGTTTGGCAATGTCAGCAGTTTATTCTCAGTATCCTGGAGGAAATGACATTTAACTTCTCTTTCATCCACTAC
Source organism: Macroglossus sobrinus (assembly GCA_004027375.1). NCBI lineage: Eukaryota > Metazoa > Chordata > Mammalia > Chiroptera > Pteropodidae > Macroglossus > Macroglossus sobrinus. The sequence continues at coordinate 116,396 of PVKZ01003030.1, forward strand.
TTCATGACATAAACAATGCTTTTCTCTTCTATTAAATGAGACTTGAATTTTGGATACAATTCAGTAGCAAAACTTTTTCACAACTAAAAACTTTGCATGCCTCACTCCTTTCAATGTGAATGTCAGGTTGATAAATAGCTTGCATTTTTTATATTTAACTTCTCTGAATGGAATTCAAGATTTTTTTCTCTGAGGCCATTAAGAATTTATGAACCATTTTTCTTTTCTCTAGCCTTCAGAGAAGAATCAACTTGTACAAAGAAGACTCTATGGCATTTGCTATTTTATGAAGTGAACCCATTAGCAGGAATTAAACAGGAAACTCAGATTTTAGGAGTTCTGAGGAACTGTAGAACTGGGCACATATATTTAAAGAATATAGACCAAGCACAAACCTTTTATTCTTCCTCATTGAGCATTGTTTCTTCTATGTCTTACATAAAACTCAAACTACAAAATTATTCAGATGTTAGCCATTTCTTTAAAAATTTCCATTAGTTATCATGTATTAGTAGCAGCATCTCCATTCACCACTGCCATTTTCTCATTACTCTTAACATACTTAAGGACTGTTGAGTTCAAAATACCTTGTAACTTTTCCTGTTTAATGCAAGAAATTCAAGCAAGACTACAAAAAGAGAGAGAGAGAGATAAATTATTTAGCCAGAAGAGAAGGCTAAGTGTGTTTGAAGATCATTAAGGAAATTTAATAATAGTCTTGATGTACAGAACAGAAAATATACAGGGATTGATAGCTAGCTATTCTGTATATTTACTGAGATTATAAAAGAAAATGAAGTAGGAGAAACTAAGGTCGCAATGAGAAAATTTTTCTGGTATTGAAGTTTGTTGGTTATGAATGTGTCCCGTTCATCATTCAATATTTATTAAATTTCTTATATGAGGTCACAGTTTCCCAGGATGGAAATGTTTACTGAGGGGTCTTTTTAGAATGTATTTACATTTTTTCTGCAATGATTTACCTGGTCTTGTTTAGAGACAGAGAAATAGAGCATTGGCTTTATAATTTTTGTGATTCCTTCTAGGACTCATAGTAGAAAAGTGAGATGTGGACACAAATGTTCATACTAATATAATATGGGTTTCCCCAACACCCATCTTCAGAAGCTTAGGAAATAATTAAATTTGAGCACCCACCAATGGACTCCTTTGGGCTCCAATATATTTAAAACAGGTCCAATAATGGCTGATTTATCTCTGAATTCCGTGAACATTCTCCTCTTTCGGGGCTGACCATGTGAAGCATCACTGCTTTGGTGATCTTGCTACCATTCTAGTGGCTTCCCTGATGGATGAAATAACGACCACTGACTTGGACCAAGATATTTATCTCTGTTTTGCTACCAATGCCACACTAATATACTTGTTACTCAACTCCAATTTCTGCTTGATGGATATCACCTTTCTCTCTAAGACATTTATTCCTCTGACCCCACATTTATATTCACTAAGGTTAAGAAAAGTCTTTTCTTCATTAGAAAAATCATGATTTATTAAGTTTCTGAGTAGTGAGGACTTGTTCTCTCAGTCAGAACAGCTTCTACATTTTGCTGAGTTTGAGGAGAATATGTGAGTTGTAATATTTTATATAGACAGAGAACTGAAAATCCTAACTGGTATTCAGCAATATGTAATAATTGACTTCAAACAATGAAAACATTTATTTAAATGACTTCTCAACTCCCAAGCCACCTTTCCTTATGTGGGCTATCTTCTTGGTTGTCTCCAATGCTAAGAATCTCAAGTCATGGATCCTGGAGTTGTCAATTACAAAGCCATCTTACTATTTTCCAATTGTAAACTAGGTCATCTTGAAAATATAGTCCCTGGTTACCAGTTTTTTAAATGAGCTTTTCCATAGTCTTATCTCTCTTATTTAATTTGTATACATAGATGTACTGAATTTTAAAACTCTTATCATAATTATAAAGACATGTATCTTATCACTCCTAGAACATTTGCTTTTGCACATGACCCTTGTAAATAATTTACTGCCAAAATATAATTAAATAGAATACACATGGGGTAGGCCAGAGATAAAAAGTGATCAAAAATATCTTTTTAAAAATGACTCCAATTTATAAATACAATTGTAACATTAGTGGATGAAATCATACAGATTTATTTAGTCAGTGATAAAATTAAACATTTTAAAAATTTGAATAGCTATTGAACAACATTTTCATGAATTGTAAACATAATGTGGAAATGGAATTAGGTAGCCCTTTGAAACTAAGGAAAAATTGGTATAGACCATGTTGACAGAGAGGTGGTAGAGAGTACCTTGATGTGGCACAGCCATCCTGAAAGAATTCTAAGATGAAATTTTAAAAAAAGCTAAGAAAGAGTGATTTTTGATTTTGCATTAATATATAAATTTAAATACGCTTGTTCTAAATTTTCTAGGGTGCTGTAAATGTATTAAAGAGTTGCTCTTCTTATTGATTCTAGTCTGAGTAGCTTGGGTAATAAATCATATGGTTATATATTCACATTCATTTATCTGTCATTTTTGAAGCTTAGAGAAAGCTCCTCAACCCTCCAAAGTTTGGGGAATCAGAGAACAAAAGTGTTCTAGGCAGCCTATCCTGTGACTTACTTGATGTCATCCAGGAAGCCATAGTAGGACTGGAAGGTATAAAAGTCTATTATAATATGTGCACTAATCCTAAGTGGGTGGGATGGAGGATGAGGATGCATATGACCTGGAGACTTTTCCAACTCTACATGGCCAGTTTAGGGGTAAGGGTGAGGGAAAGTTTAACTCACAGACAAGTTCCACACATAGGATCATCTCCTTATTTGGTTAATTTTTAAATGAGGTAGGTGACTTTTCTTTCACTCTCAGTCTTACTGAGAGTGAAAACTGACAATTGTTGACCTTAAATTTTGTGGTTTCAGACTTCAGCTTTGGGCAATTTCATTTTTAGATGCATTGTCACCACTGACTTCTAGACTTCATCATTCACATCAGGTTATTTTCAATTTAAGAACACTTTAACCTTAATTTTATCTGGGTAGATTTTTGTTGATTTTACAATAGCAGTCTGTTTTCACTGGTACTATATTAAGTAATCACTTCTCTTTACAAATCCATCTTACCATTTTCCAATTGTAAACTGTATTTCCTCTCTCTCTTTCATTTTTAAATACATGTGGGATTGATGCACTGGAAAGACGGTGAGCCAACAGAATAAACTAACTGTAGCCAGGCAGAATGGATAATGTTTTAACAAGCCCTAGAGGTGTTCTATTATACAGAAGTCCTGTGCTTTCCTTGATCAATAACATCCATCCTCAATCTAACAACAATCCTTAAATGTTACCAATCAGAGGAATTCAGTAGCTCCTCAGGTCAAACCCCTCCCACAAGACTTGTATCTGAAGGGTCTAAAAGACATCACTGGGAAACTTATTGGAACAATGCAGTTACACCATTTATAGAGTTTATGAGGGAATTTGGAAGCTAAACTAACAAATGAGCTGTTACTCCCCATGCATAGAGTTCATAAGATCTACTTGTTAGAATATCCATAATTTCCTCAATGTGGGATGTATTTGTGCTCTTGGAGAGCCTTTCCCACTCCCACAGCATCTTCTTCTAGTTAGATTAAATACTTTCAGAACTATGGGTGGCTCACCTTTAAATGAAAGGGATTCTAGAACTTCTCCAAGCTATTTGTATTTCTATGACAACTTTGGAATTTATTGATCTATAAACCTTAGTAAATGAAATGGTATTCCTCAGAATGAACACCCTATATCATTTACCTGATACTCAGACTAAAACAATAAAATTAGTACTTCTCTTTATTTGTATCATTTTTACTTTCTCTGAAACACCACCACCACCCTGTACTAACTGCTTGTTTTAACTTTTTTATATTCAATAATTTCCCTTTGAAGTATATTTCTCCTATTTAGCCCACTTACTGTCTCTTCTTCATTCTAAGCCATCATTCTGCTTCAGAATTCCATTATTTTTGTCATCTTCTGTTATTCTCTCATTAAATTAGTAATATTGCAGACTAATGTACTCCTACTGCCCAGCAAAGTTTCTGTCATGTAATGTATATGAAACTAATATTTATTGTGTGAATAAATATGAAATACATGGTAAATAACTATTTTCAGATATCATGTGAGAATTGTATATTATTCCAATCAACTTCTTCTGAGATTTGTTGAAAAATTGATAATTTCTTGGCATCAAAGGTATAAACACTGATTTATTCTCTTTGATTTTTCTCACTACAATTTATGATAATGCATATTAGAGAACCAAAATGTGTTCTACATAATGATTGTCACTATTTTTTTATTCTTGTGTCTGACTGATTTCTTAAAATAAGAAAATATTAACAAAGACTGTATATAAATATTTTTTCTTTTACTTTCTCTTTTAAATATGTCTACTATTTTCTATTCATTTATTTTTATAGATAGTTTGTTTTTATTAATTTTTGTGTTAAAATAAACTTTGAAGCTACCTATAACAGAATTGGAGGGTTTGGCCAATAGTTTAGAATCCAGTAGTAGTAAAAAGTTACAGGATTTGATAGTGTTCTGGACCCAGTTTTGAGAAGTCTTATTTGAACTTCTTACTGGATTAGGATCTAAAAGCAACATCTTTAAATTACAATGTCTATGATTTATTTTGAGACCTTGAGATTAACCACACCAATTTTTCAGATATATTTTTAGACCATATTCAGCTCTTTCTCTTTCTTCTATTCTTCATTGATAACTATATATTATTTGTGCACATTTATACTTTTCCTTAAAAGTAGAGAAAATATTTTTCTCCTTCACAATAACTAGCATAGTGTTTTATATGAAATAGGTGCTGAATCAATTTGATTAAATAAATTACAGACAATTTGTGAAATGAATAGAATTAACATTGTATTATTTCTACTAAAATTTATAATACTTCAGCATGCTGCCAAATGGCCAGTCTATTCTTCATTGATTTCCTGTCAATCATTAAATACATATTTTAGTGTTCTATTTTACTTCATTGTTCAGAAAGACCATTTCAGCCATAATTTATTACTTCTCCAATGCTATTTAGGTCTGCTGTTGGTTCTAAATGACCACAATATCATTTTACAGATATAATTTACACTAGATAGAAAGCTTAACACAATTTCTTATCATTTGATCACTTCATAATGTCATGTTTTTGGATTAATAGTATATTGTATCCTATTTCACTAAGTTAAAATGACAGTCCAATAAAAATTTTAGTGTCTAGAAAGTGTAATTTTAGTATTTAAAATAACTAAGAGAATATATATCTAGAAGTCACACTTTCCCTTTGTTGATCACTGTAGGAGCATTCTGATGGAGCTGTTGTTGAATGAATGTCACTGTCAAAGAGCCTAATTTCATAGGGTACCACATGGCTTATGGGGAGATATAAGGTGAAATTGGATTTTCTAGAACCTTCCTGTCTTACCTTTCTTCCATTGCAAAGATATGTAAAGTACCTAATTGTCCTTTACAATTTCATATACACTTTATTCACTTGTGGTCAGATCAAATGAATCACATTTTTTTCCTATTTTGGGAGTCCAGAGTTTAGCTAAGCTACTCCATGGTATTGATACCTTGGCATCCATTTTATCTGACCAAACAGCTTACAGAGATCTTAAATCTACACTAGTCCCCTGATGCAAATGCATGCCCTACATAAGGGCCTACACAGTCACAAGCAAATATAAGTTTCCTGATATGTCTTCCCAACATCCCTATGATCAACAGTCTTCTCCACCCTCCAGGGCTTCCCCTTATGACTAGATATGACTCCTTTTCAACTTACCAAAACTTTACTTTCTAGCTTGAATTGATCAATCTGGCTTTAGCCTAGAAAGCCCAAAGCACTCCACCCATGGACCTTAATAAAAGCATGTACCCCAGATTCTACGGCTCTGTCTGCACTCTGCCTTGACCTCTCCATGTATCCCCTCAAACATGCCGTGTACTTCCTCCAAGACTTGTGAGTAATAAGCTTCTGTATTTCAGATTCTCTTGGGTCTGTTGTTGGATGTGATTCACCATCTGGCACCCTGTGCTCCACTTAACAAATGTTAGTTTAACAAAGTCAGAACATGAGAAAATTCATTTGTTAAAGCACAATATAAATATCAAATTGAGCGAAATTCATCCAGATTCATTCTTCTTGTGGAGAGAAGCACAATACACATTAAGCTCCTAAAAAGAAGAACTGTAACTCTAGTTTAAAAAAATATAGATATAAAGTGTATCCTGGATTAAATGATTATGGAAACCAATATTGAAATACTTAAGTAAGAATAAAAAGATATGGAAAAAATTTAGCATGGATTTATAAAAAGAAATGATTGTTGAGCTTAACAAACCGATTAACTTTCATCAGGCAAGAGAGTCAATGAATTCTTGACAGTGGTAAAGCAATAGACATATATTTGTTTACAGATTAAAAAGCCTCTTTGACATGCTACCACATCATAAACAACATGAATTAGCAAGTTATTTATGGAGAAATGATGCACTGAACGAAAACAAGTAGACAATGGTGAAGAATATTGACAGGCATTCTAGATTACATAGAAGGGAAAACTAAACGAACAAGGGAGGCTGCAGCTGTGCCTGCATACATGCTATTTCTGCTCGAGGAGACATCTGCTTAGGAAAACAGAATTGAATGTTGGAAGAAAACTAGCATTACCAGTAAATGGTATTGATTCTACATATTAGAATCTCATTGGATCTATTATTAGAAATTATTTTCTTGATTTTCCACTTTGAATTCTTTAGAAAATATGGAAGAGTTTTTTTTTTTTTTATCAACAATAGCTATATCTTTCATGCTAAAATGGATTTCACACACTAATAGATGATTAGAAAATTCTGTTCAGAGGACATATACTATGACAGGTCAGATCTTTACAGCATTCCTTCAGTCATATATTTAAATAAATTTTCTCCTCTTCACTTCACATTTCCCCACACCTATAAGCATAGCACAGCACAGCATATATCATATATATTTTGCATACTGTGATGAAGTCATATTTTTAATATTTTTAATATTTTTAATATTTTTAATATTTTTGTATCAGTACTGGATCAGACTCTAAAAGTTTTATACTTTAAATATTTTAATAATTTTCTAAGGTAAGCAAAATTCTTAAGTACCTAACTCTCACATTAGCTCTTTTTCATATTATTTCAGATTGGATTAATGACTTAATCTTCCAGGTTAATTCTGACAACTAATTTTCCTTCTCCTATCCAAGGGCTTTATTAATCTGTCTTCACTTTCTTATTCAAGTCTCCAACACTTCTAACCTATATTATTATAATCAGTAATAACAGCTTCTAATTATATGTTTATTTTTTAAGACATGTACTAAAGCAATAGCATTAAAACATTTAAAAATAATTTTTAAAGTGCTATACCAAGCAAAGGATTACTATGTCATTTTTACAAAAGTGGAGGAGACTTAGAAAGGCTAACAAACTTGCTGCAGGTCACACAATTATTAGTAAGAAGAATTCAGGATTCAGCTGATATTCTAACATAACTTTTCTGTAATGTTTCTTAAAATTGTTTCCTACCTGTTGTACTTACTTTACCTAATATATCCTTTATATTACTACCAAAACATTTTTTAAAGTGATTATTTGACTTTGAATTTAAATCCCTCCAATGAAGCTGTATTGCCTCTGGATAAAAGCTAAATTCCTTATCATGCATATCAAGCTCTCCACAACCTGGCCTCTTAGACCTCTCCTCACTCCCTACCTAAGAGCACCAGCCATACTAAACTACTAACTTCCCTTATGTCAAGTTCTTCTCCAGACCTTCATGCTGTTATGGCTCTCTTAGAATTTCCTTCCTCATCATCCAATGGAGTATGTATCATAATTTCATCTTCTCTGTCATATTCCATTATTTCTCTGTAAGCCCCTTTCAAAGGAAGGTTATCATTTATTTCTGTTATCCCAATGCCTACCACAGTGACTTTCACATTAGAAATGCTCAAAAGAGATTGCTAAATTGATATATGAATATATCCCACTGATTTTCCTTTGTCTTATATGTATGAATTTTGAATAATTTAACTTTTACTTATACTCTGAATTTTTAAAATGTCTTATGTGTGTTTATGTTTAATTTCTGTCCCATGTATACAAATTTTTGTAGCCTGAATTTTTTTGACTTAGCCTCATTTATTTAAAGTTGAAATATTTAGATATTTAGATATATTTTTCAAATTTATGTTTGGGCAGATGCATAAGGTTACCTCTATTTGATATGTTTGACTATTTCTTTGTTGATAAGCATTAAAGCAGTTACAATTTTACCCATTATGAATAAAATCACTAACCACTAGGATGGAAACATATATTTTAAAATTATTCTTATAAAAATATTCCTTAGGGTACATGCCTAGTAGTAGGGTAAGTGAATCAAGACATGAACTTTTACATGGCTTTAGAGAAAGGGTCAATAAACTATAACCTATGGGCTAAGTCTGTTTTTGTAAATAAAGTTTTATTGTAACACAGTCACACTCATTGATTTAGGTATTGTCTATGGCTGCTTCCACATTTCAAGGGCAGAGTTGATTAGTTCAGCCCATAAAGCTGAAAATATCTACTATCTGGGCCTTTACAAAAAAATTGGCTAACCTCTGCCTAGAGACATGTTACTCAACTTATTTCTGAAAGGCAGTTTCCATTAACAATAAAGTAAGAGTTGGCTGATTTTGCCATACCTTCATCTGTAATAAAAATTATGATTATAGTAAAACATTTATGAATTGCCTTTTCTCCATGATAGTCTCACACTTTGGACTGAGAGAGAGATTAAAAGAGCTAGATTCTGTATCAAGGAGCCTGGCAGCTTAGAAAATTGCCCTGAAGCTTGGTTATATACGCTTCCAAAGATAGTCTACTACTTTTGGAGTCACCATTAGCACTTCAGTGACTGCCAGGTGCTTCTTCCCTCTAGCTAATGAGTTCTATGGAGAGTAAACCCTCAGCTTGTTTGTAATTCCAACAAAAAAATTCAAGAGGAATATAAGAGCTCCAACCTATCAGACTTTGTGATATTACCTACTTTAGCATACGAAACTGTTGCAGATGTTTTGCCTTCCAAGAGCACAGTTTAATATACACAAATGTGCCTTAAAGCAAAATTTAGGTTATTGCATAAAAGTCTGCTGACTTGCTTCAGCATGGCATCATGCTGAGATTGCATGCCAGGTGCAAAGGAGCTATCATGTTTTTATCATTTCTATGTAGCAAAATCAGATAACATAGGTATATTATAGGTCATATTATCTTCTTGTAATACAATGTGACCCAATTTGCCAAATAAAAATAGAATGAAAACAGAAGCTTGTGGAGACACCTAAAATATCTTCTGAGTCATTATCTCTTTAATGAAAAGTAACACTGGACAACTTCAATGCAAATTGGGGTTTAACATCTCATTAACTGAATAATGGCTTATACACACTATGCATTTCTAAGCACCTAAAGTGTTATAAAAATGTTACACCCAAATGAGTCAAGAGTTCATTCTTCTACCCATTCTGATGGATATTTCTGTCCTTCATTATTTCACAATAATAACTTGATTCTTCTTTTGTCTTTCTCAGTTATTAAGCAGACTAAAATAAAATTTCCAAGTAGACTATTTACTATATTCCCAGGTATATAAATAATTTTTCCACCGTGGATTATGCATAAGCTTGATTTTGATTTGCCATTTGACTGGCATATTCTTTCCTTACGGGGTCTAAACATAAAAGAGGAGTTGATTTTTGTGTATGAATGACCTCTGAGAACATAAATTACTATTGGGCACCTCCTAGTGCCAGTAAAACAAACCTTGCAACTTTTTAATTGATGCCCACTGAGACCAGAATGTCCTATTTTTTAGTTCATTTAAAACATATCCCTCTAGAAGTAGTATTTTTCTTTTAGTAATCAAACAATTACTGGGCTGATTTCACTTCTTTTGCACAAACTTTGCCTTGTTGTTCATCAGCTTGGTTCTTTTGCCATGATAAGCCCTGGGTACTGGGGCTGGAATAGCTGTACCACACCAGGCTTGAATATCTGCGGGCATTTTCCTCCCATTTCACACTGAGTTAGCAATCGATCCCATCTGTTCTTTATTATTAAGAATTCACAATATGCTTAAAGCCATTCTTCAAGTAAGGTCTTAAACTTTTAAGGCAGCTTTCTAGATAGATACATACCTACTATATATTACACACACACACACACACACACACACACACACACACACATATGAATATATATTAATACACATACTCAGTTTTTTATACCCTATAATTTTCACATAAATGTTGGATAATAAGAATACATAAGCATCTGGAAATACTTGTGGTCAAACTTCATTTATATATGCTGACTGAGTTATCGTTATTTGTTTAACAGTATCAGATAAATAATAAATATCACATTTATACTATTACTAAAAGGCACGTTTTCCAAAAACACTCATAGATCTAGGCCAGATAATTAACCCAGTGTTAACATTTCTTGATTTTTCTTTTAAGCAACTCTATTGACTTACACAGTTTCTCGCATTTGATGTATTGTCAAAGACCTCTATCAGTACCAAATTCCTCACAGCCCATTTTTGTTAGGGTACTAATGTTAAAATGTAGTAATATATAAGGTAGCTAGTGTAACGTGTGTTAAAAAATACAAGAAAACACTACATAAAAATCTCTACAAAATAGTTCATAATATAATCGAAAATAAATGAACTACATTTAATGTTTACTTTAACATAAGGACAAAGCTGAGCTATTATAAATCCAAAACTTTGCTTCACACAATGAAACCTGATTACTTCTACAGGCTAATATAAATTTTAAATAAGTACAATCATTTCATCTCTTTACTATATCTCAAACGGTACTGAGTATTTGATCACCTTAAATCCATCTCAAAAGTCTATAAAATTAAATGTCAATCAAAATACTAGCTATCATTTTTAAAAGATCTGATAATACTTTTGCAGACAATATGATTGCTTATTTTTATTTTTTATTATTTTAGTAAAACTGTAAAAGCTGATCATATCATTTATTAGAGCATAAGAAGATACCCAAAGTTTAAAAAAAAAAAAACTATTTCAAAGAGTTCCACAAGCTACTTGAAAACAGGAGCACTGAAGTATGGAAAAATCCAAAGAGCACCTATTTATACACAGCATATTTTCTGTTAAAGTTGACCCTTGAACAACATGGATTTGAACTGTATGGGTCCACTGTATGAGTATTTTTTTCAATAAATTGCTGGATGTGACATACTGTGAATGTATTTTCTTTTTCTTATAATTGTCTTAATAACATTTTCTTTTCTCTAGCTTACTTAATTGTAAGAATTTAGAATATAATACATATAACATACAAAATATGGGTTAATTGACCATTTATGTTATGGATAAGGCTTCTAGTCAACAGTAGACTATTAGTAGTTAAGTTCTGGAGGATTCAAAGTTATATGCTATTTCTGACGGGGGCTGGGGTTTGGGTCAGCACCCTTAATCTTCTGTGTTGCTGAAGAATCAGCTATACTTATTAAGATACTACTATAATAAGCATTCTCTTTAATATATCAGGCTTTAATTGTATTTTTTGTTTAAAATAGAGACATTTATTAACCAAACTTTTCCTAGAGCTTGCTAACATGGGACTCTCAAATATAGCTCAGTAAAAAAAGAACAAATTTAAAAGCTCTTTAAATAAAATCTATGACTTTTTTTAAAGTATGCCATTTGTAAAATTTTATTAAAACATAATCATTGGAACCATTTAAAATCAATTAAACTAAAATTTAAAAGTTATAAAAGCATAAACAAATTAATTAAAATTTATAAGGTCTTCATTGGTGATTAAGTTCCAAGGGAGCAAAGAAGATTTTGTAATATTTTCTTCGCTATTATCATCTCTGTCCATTATATAATTTCCTTGGCATTTTTTTCATTGATTGTTTAGATGATTTAAAATATCGAACTTGGAAAAAATGTGATTTGAATGTACAGTGTGATCTGTGATACAAATATCTATTAGAGGCAGTTAGCACTTCACACTTATCTCAAAGCTCCATCAGGGAGAATGGAATAGACCAAAGAAAAATTGAAGGGAGTAATAGAAGAAGTATTATAGGAGGCTGTAGGCTTTGTTTAGACAACTGAAGATAAACTAAAATAAGACTGAGTTGACATTCTTCTTTTTTTTTTTTTGCCAAATTCTAACGAAGAGGACGTCAACCTATTGTAAATTATTTTTCTTCCTAGTTTGTGACATGTCAATTAACTGTATTTATTGAAAATCCTTTACTTCTTAGTCCTGATTTGAGCTAGTCATCTAGTCTCCGAATTTTGAATGATATATGAATCATTCTAAATCTTCTTAAGATCCAGTTAGTCATCAAATTTCATCAATTTTTATTTTAAGATATTTCTTATACAAGTTCTTTTCATTTTGTGTTCATTAGCAACATCCTAATCCACAGTTTCATCACCTCACACAGAGATGAATCAAAGAGCTTTGAAGGTGTTCTAATTTCAATCTCTTCCATCTGCTCTATACAATATATAACTGACATGTGAACCTTGTTTAAATCCTTTTTTAAAAAAATATCATTATCTATTTACTCTTTATAATCAATTTCAACTGTAAATTTTGTAATGTTTCTGTCTCTCCATTCAAATAAACATTTATTCTATGCTTTCTCAAATATACCTTTAGCCTAAATTATATTAACCTCTAATAATCAAGGTTTTGCTATCTACTGGGACTTATTTGGCCTTTGAATTGATTTTTAAAGACTGAGATATAATACCATCACTAAAAACATTTTTTCTAATTGTTCTAGGATTTTTTTCACGTTGATTTTTTATTTGATATAGCAGCTGAATTGAATATCCCTACAACTATGATCTAGGTTTGATTTAGAACTAATAACTTATTATTTGTCTAATTTTCACTAAATGTTTTTCATAATATAGGTATATTTTAGTTTATATCGAAAGCTACTAAATTAGAGATGGTTAAGTAGTTCCAAATAGATCCAGATAGATAATTGTTTCCCAATTATCCCAATGTTATTATTATTTTTTTAATATTATGAGACAGGATTAAGTAGACATTCCCTGAATCCTGGAGTGAGTAAATCTGGATGTTTAATTGAATTTGTTTGAGTTCAAATTTTTTTAGTTACATCCTAAGAATATTCTTCCTTAGGAATTTTAAGGGGGAAAAACTCAATATGAAATCAAAATATTGCTATGAATAATCAGTATTAATTTTTGTTGAAAATAAACCTAAGCATTTCAAATTATAATTCTGTTATAGGTTTAATTGTGTCCACCAAAAAGATTGATCAAAGTCCTAACTGCCAGCACTTGTGAATGTGAACTTATTTGAAAATAAAGTATTTGCAGATGCAGTCAAATTAATATGCGATCATATTGAATTGACCAGTATCTTTATATAAAGAGGGAAATCTGAACACAGAGTAGACAGAAACACTGGGGAAAACTCCATGTGACAACAGAAGCAGAAATTTGAGTGTTGTATCTAGAAGCCAAGGAATGCCAAGGATTGCCGGAAACAACCAGAATCTAGGAGAGAAGCATAAAAGAACATCTCCCTCAGAGCCTTCCAGAAGGGACCAACCTTGTAAAAGCCTTGATTTTGGACTTGGAAGTCTTCAAAACTGTGAGAGAATAATTTTCTGTTATTTTAAACCACCCAGTTTGTGGTACTTTGTTATAGTAGCCCTAGGAAATGAAAAAAAATTTAAGTGTACAGTTAATACACTTACCTATCTACGCCATCTACCTATCTTCTATAATCATCAATCAATCTATTCAAATTCCATCCATTCATCCATCCTAATAAAGAGTACAAATGTTCAACTCAAAGACAAGTTGCAAGATTCTCAGCAAATTCTTAGTTTTTCAAAATTTCAGTTTTCTCATCTGAATCATGAATAGGTTTTAGTATTAAAGAAAATAAAATTTAGAACATGCCAGGAACATCAGTAAAGGATCAATAATTGATATATATATATATATATATATATATATATATATATATATACACACACACACACACACACACATACATATACATACTCATAAATATACATACACACTTATATGCACACATATATCACATACAGCTTTATACAGCAACTTTTAGTTGTCTTCCCATATCCATCTTCCCTTTATTCCTTAGCATATTTATCTAGCTATGTATTTTTCTATATGTCCATATATACATGTATGCAGTTTTATAACAGAAACTGCTGGTTGTCCCCCAGTATCCGCAATCTCGTCCTTGCTTTAGAGCTTTATCTGAGTACATAGAAATCTGGAATAAAAACTAAATTTCCTAGCTTCTCAAACTCACAAACTGTGACCATCAAACTAACTTCTAACTAGAATATATCTGGAATTGTGCATTAAGAGACAAGTGCATCTTTATTTTTCAAACCAGATCCTACTTGCTCACATTCTATCAATGTGATTAGAGGGAGTTCAAGTAGGCATTTTGACTATCAGGTGGAAAATGCATGTTGAGAATGGTAGACCAAAAGATAGAATGAAGATTAGTTCATTGTAGTTTCTGTAGTAGTCAACTAGTTCTAAAAGATGTCTGTACAAATTACTTTATAATGTTTAATTCTCAATATAAAAAATTTTATGTAAACAATGAAACATATAAATGAGTTGAACAGAGGAGCGTTCTATAAGTTTTCAGTCCTTTACACTTATAATTATCCCTAATGAATGTGGAACCTTCAAACCAGCCCTGAACTATGAGAACCCCAGACATTTTGTAAGGAGAAAGAAAGTTTTACTTGTTTAAGTGACAGTTGCACCAATTTCTATAATTTCTAACTTAAATGTTCCCAAGTAATGCATATAAAAGTGACAATAGGCAGTTACTTCAAGAACTGTCTATAAGTTTATCTGGTTAATCAGACAACAAATCTTCAATACTAGTAACTAGTCAGCCATTCAGTTGGTGACTAGATCTCATGAATTCTAAAACTAGATTTATTTTTGCTTTGATTTGCCATGTGTTGTCCTGAAATTTATATATATTTTAGTCTCATTCTGCTTGTGAATCATTGGCATAAGCTTGTGACTTTGGACTTCCTCTGTTTTGTCTAATTTTCTCTTTAGGAAATCGGAGATTGTCTATCATAAGTGCAAAGAAATAGTTTTGACCTTTTCCTGGGTTGCTTTCCTATTTCTCTGTGCTCATCCTTCTCTCCTTTCTTATCCTCTCCTCTCTTCTGCCTTTCCCTCCCCTCCTCTCTCTCTCTCTCTCCAAAAACATAATTTTTTCAGAAGTTATTTGATAAAGCTGTAGTTTCTAACTGGGAGACACTTTTGTTGACCTCAGAAGTTTGATATAAGAGAAGAATAACCTGTGGAAATAGGTCTTCTGGAACTATGTCTCAAAGACACTTTCTGTATTATGTTTCCTTATTTTTCCTATGACATACCCCTGTAGCAAATATAAAGTAAGATCAAAGGCTTTCTTTGTTCTTGGTGCTAGGGCATGGCCAGAGCTCTCATCTGCTAGTGTGTTTATTCTCTTTTCTTTTCATTCGTACATGGCTTATGTCTAGTCACACACTAGGCTTTGTGTTAGGTGATGACATGACTAGTGTGCATTATTAAACGTAAATTCCAGTATTTTGCCTTTGAACATTGCCAACTATCAGAAGCAAATGAGCAAAAATTTTATTCCTGCAGCTAGATAATAATAAGCTGAGTAAATAAATTTCACTTAAATTGAAAGAGAATGCATTAATTGACCATCAAATGCCTAATTAATAAATTGTGACTATCTATTGTTACCTTCTTGTGTTTTCTTCAAAGAAAAGAGAATCCACAGAACATTTCTTTGAATTGCCTTGATTTTGAAAAGCAACCACCACTAAATAATGATTACTCTAAACTCTATTTTGTGAAGATTATTTTCAACTGTAATTACTACATATTAAAGTTAGTTTAAAATGAATAATTTCTTTTATTCTGAAGAATTAAGAACATTAAGTGCTTTTATAGAAACATTTAACTAGGTGTCACATATTAGTTCTCTTTAAAACTAGACAGTATTTTACAAATCTATTACTATATTTGACATTCTGATATGCGTGTATTTAAGCAGCTACATGATTAATTTAATAATTAACATAAAATTGAAATAAATACTTTCTGATATTAAGAAAATGTCAAACATTGGTAATGATGATGAGAAAACATGTGTTACAGTGAGAGATTTGACCTTGCTTCCAAGGCCAAATCTTCCACTGATTCCTAAACTCTTCATAACACTTGTCTTTTCAGGGACTTTATTTTAGAAATTATGTTTCCCTTTTTTCTATATCATTATGTTTCTCCTTTTCTGTTGATCATTTTATGTTTAAAATTTTTTTATTAAAAGTATACAAAAACTTCCTTGATCCTATGTTTCTGCTAAATTACTTTATATCTCTCTACCCTCCTTTATGGTAAAACTTCATAAAAGTGATAGTTTCTGAAGAAAGATATGTATTACCAATAATACATCACCTTCTGTTCTCTCTTCTACTCACTGGTATCTGACATTTCTCCTACTACTTCTTAGAAAAGCCTCTTCTTACGAATACTAGTGATATTCATTTTACCAAATCTTATCTTCAATACTTTGTCGTTTCATTTGACTTGTCAGATTTTTCTGTAAGGTTGAAATTCTGCTTTATATCTCTCTTCCTTTGACTTTCATAACACAGTGATGGTTCTTCCTGTCTCGTTGCTGCTTGGCCTATCTTTTTGGCTTACTCTCTTCCTGAGATGCCTTCTGCATCTTGGAGGCCCCAGGTTTTTACCATGGTTTTATTGACTTTCTGTCTATACATTGCACTCTTGGTCTAACTCAGTCTCATGACTTCATGAGCACCTGATGGGCTTCAGATTCCCAATTGTACATTTCATTCTCATGGCAACTCTCATTATCCACCTGTCTTCTAGATATCTCCACTTAGATATCTAATACATTTTTCAAACTTTGCATTTTCTACAGAGAATGTTTGATTCCCCTTTATCCCACACCCCATTTCTGAACATTCTCTTTCTCTGCATCTCAATAATTGCCATAGTCATTTCTCCAATCCCCACAATCTGTCCAGGTCCCAATTCCATAAGCCATTTTCATTCTTCTTCCTGTCTCTCTCCTCATTTGCAATTCATCAACGAGTGTTGTCAACTCTACTGGCAAATATATTTTGAATTTAGCTATTTCTCATCATCTCCACTATTACTACCCTAATGCAAGTTTCTATCATCTATTTCCTAACATACCACAGTACTCCTCAATCATCTTTCTGCTTTCACTTTTGTAGTCCAGAATGGTCTGTTATCTTCATAACTTAAATTTTCTTTTCAAATAATGAATCAAATTATATATTTCTTCTGCTGGAAACTTTCCAATTGCTTCCACTACACATACATCAAACTCCTTCAAATATATAATAAATACTTTCTTAGTCTGACATTATTTTATTCTTGAATTATTTCATATAATATTCTCTCTATGCTATACATATATTTGCCTTATTTTTTCCATTTATCAAATATTTAAAGCTCATATTACGTTACTTTTCTAAAGATGATTCCTTATCCAAAATTGCATGTCCCTTCACGTACACACACTTAATCTCACTGTTTCAGTAATCTCTATGTCAATAATATATATTTTGTATAATATATATTTTTCTACTGTTTAAAATTATCTTGACTATGTACATGTGTACATATATGTGTATGTGCTTATTTTCTATCATACTTAACTAGAACATAAGCTTTATGAGAACAGAATTTTCTGTCTTATTTATCTCTATATCAAAGTTCTTGGAACAGTACCTGGTATAAAATAGATGCTCAATGAATATTTTTACAATTGAATGAATGAACTCAAAGCTAAGGCTTACAAAAATACTTTAAATGGTTGCACATGGTTATACTGAACAAAAAAAAAATTAAAGATTTTTTTTAGCATCTGAGTAGCTATCAGTACAATAGCATCTGAGTAGCTGTCAGCAAAATAATCTAAAGACATTTCAAATGGAATAGAAATTGTATTTTCTTTTTTGTATTGCCTTGATATCTGGGATATATATTTTAATCTAAAAGGCAAAACTCTGGGAAAAAAAATTGGCGATTTTGCTAGTTTTTAGTAAATTCTGGATGACAACAGGGAGGGTTACTATAGAGAGAAATTTGGTTTATAATAAATAACTTAGCTGCAGTATATATGACATTCTTTTATACCCAGAAGCTTCCTTCTCTTTTGTTATCATAACCCAGTGTGGCATTAAGGTACTTTAAAAGATGATATAAGTATTCTAATTGAATAGATATTATTTTCTTCATCAAGCTAATGAGTTGCTCAAGATACTGAACATACCATGTTTTAGATGTCTCAACAGATTTATATAGATTACTAGAAATTCAAATCCTGAAAAAAAAATTATTTTTTTACAATCTGCTCCCACTTTTCTGTCCCCTTTCAACATATCACCATAATCACTTAAACATTTTCTGAGGAATGTAGAAGGCATGTTATTAGAAGAGGCAGTATAAATCATCTTGTTCTGGAACTGTTACCTTTTTCCCATGAAAATCCTTTTCATCTTCTTTCTATGGATGGTTTAGCATTTCAGTGTATGACCATACACAGTAGGGAAGAGAGGATATAATGAATATTTGTAGTCCTTGGTCTTACCCATAATCAGTGTTAATTGTCCAGTGCTCAGATAGCACACATAGCATAGACTCTGCAAAATACATTAACTGAAGGAAAGGTGAAAAGCACTGGTAACCATGAGTATGGAGATCATTTCTGAATAGCATTGTCTGAAGATAGAGTATATGAAAAATTCAAATTGGAGTATTCTAAAATGCTGTGTATAAAATAAAAATAAACAGAAATTTTGACTAGTCTCTCAATTATAATGAAACCATCTAATCTAGCGAGAGTAGTTACTCAGAGTTCAGGACCTGAGATCAACCTGTCAGGGTCTGAATTTCCGTTTAACCATTTAACTAGCTGCAAGGCTTTGAGCAAGTCACTTAACTTTTCTCATTTATTTCCTTGTGCAAAATAGGCATAATGATGGCATATACAATATGGTTTTGGGGAGTAACAAACAAGTTAATTCATGGAAAGTACTTATCAAAATGACCAGTGAATGGCCCTCAAATGTTAACTAATAACTATTCTATGTCTTATATGCTTTACAGAAGATTTCCTAACCCTACTTTTTTTTACCCTTCTTTGAGTCAGTGTTTATTTTTTATTAGTTGTAAATAAAGATGAAAATATAGAACTTAATGTTAAAAAATCAGGATAGAAGAGAGAAGAAGAAAGAATAGAGGATAGGGATTAAGGACGTATGCCTTGTATCTATAAAGTAATGAGGTTGATGATTTTCTTCCACAGTAAATTCTGAAAGCAAATTTTTAAAAGCAGTTTTACTTTAAGAATGCTCTGAGCAAAGACAGTGAGTTTGAACAAATGTTGTCCCCCCAAGGGACTCCTTTGAAGTAGCACACTCTGGTTATGTATCTTGTAAAAAAACCAAAAAACAAAAAACAAAAACCACTTGGTATAATAAAGTCTGTAAAGAAAGATTTGACGTTTCCTTCAAGAAGTGTAATTTGAGCTATGCCCTGATAAATGAACGAAACTCTGGTAGCTGACAAAAAGTGAGGGAAAGTACTCTGAAGCAGAGGATTTCAAAGATATTTTTCTATTGAAACTTTTGTAGCTTGATAATCTTAACTCTTTATCTCTAATGCCTTCAGGTGCTAATCCCAGTTTCTTGTCACTCTATTACAGAAAATCTACCCAATAAATAACTTCACTTCTACTATAGGTTTGCTAGTGATTAGTGTGTTTTTCAAATGGTTGAACAGACCAATGAATAGGTAGTCAGAGGCCATTTTGAGAGGCAGACTTTCAGTTCTAAAGAATCTCTGAACCTGATATGAACAGAAATATAAATAAAATATACTGGCAAGAGATTCTTTTAATACTTACTTCAGAGCCTGGATGCCGCGTCATCAATGACTGTACAGTGAAGCCAAAGAAAGGGATGCCAAGCAATTTCCTGATACTCTGCCAGCATAGTCCTAAACTTAGAACCAATTCTGCTCCATGCATATGCTATTTCCGTTATGCAATGATTCATTCTAATTAAAAACAATAAATGTTCTGTTATAAATGCAGATTTTTTTTTTATTTTGTATTTTTTTGCTTTAGATAAACCATACAAATGAAAGCTCATAGGGGCCATGAACTTGGAGCACGGAGGTGATCAGATCACATCTTTCCTTTAAAATGGTTAGAGAAGATGTAAAAGATCAATGAAAAATTTTGATAAGAAGGGAACAATTTGTCATTTGAATGGCCTAATGAAAAAAAATAGTGCAGTAGATGATGTGGCAATATTAAACCACAAAATAATGAATGGTTAAGAAATGACAAATTCAGGGGAAAAATGTCAGAAAAGAGAATTTGATAAAGTATAAAAAAGTAACCAATTCTTTTCACTCTGCCTTAGATGAGCAATTTAAAATAAGGAATTATCCTATTTTCAAAGAATTCTTTTTGAATTAAGTTAAATTTTTACATAATTTCAATAATCAAAGATATTTAAAAATTTTTGAATTTTTAATGACCTTAACTTTATAAAAATTGGGTTATATTTGTGAGCACATTAAAAGTAGAAAAAAAGCTGATGAATATACTGATAAGTATAAATTTAAAATATATTATATTTATTAAAATGACAACTTAATGAAATATATTTTTACATTAAATATAGTTAGAAAATTTTAGATTGTATGTTCTACAGTATCAATATGTTTTGTGCAACCTCAAATTCAGAGTGTTTTATAACCCTCTTTCCTCTTACTTCTTTTAAACAGAAAATTATGTATAACAGATCATAACAGTAGAGTATCATAGAAAGGGTGTTGGCCTTAGGATAGCTGGTCATTAGAATTCAAATACTAAGCACTATTATTTTCTTATTATGTAGATTTAGTAAAGTTCCTTAGTTTTCTGAGTTTCCTGAGACTCAGTTTCCTTATAGTCAAACATGACCTAAAACACTTTGTCTTATTGTGAAGAATTAACGAAATATCTGGGACAGAAAGATATAAATAGTAATTGTCACAGAACAAACATCTACAATATTAATTTTCTCCCGCCTAACCACATTGTCCCAACAAAATTTATAAATCCAACCTCATCCAAGATCCAATCAATAAGAATGAGAAAAGTCAGAGAAATTCGTTCCTTATGACTTTAAATGCAAAGTTAATTGCATACTCCTGGGCTTTACATGATGAAGAAGACCAGATTTAGATGAAATTTGCCTAACACAAATAAAATAATATCTTTTCCTTGAGGGTGTTAACATTTGGTAAATGTTAATGATAAAACAAGTGATAACCTGCTTAGTCATATGCTACAAATGCTTAATCTGGTGTAATCTTTAAATAGAGAACAGTTTAAATAGCAAATTCATATTTTGGGTTCCTATTTCTAACACGTAACAATGATTCATTTACTTCACTAAAACTTCATGTCTTTTGAAATATATATGTATGACTATGTTGACTAAAAGTGGATCTTTGAAAAAGTCATATGAAGTTTAACGACTGTCTAACTTATGCAAATATATGTAATGATAATAGAAATGTCATATTAATTTGTTAACTTTATTTTTTTTTAAAAAAATACAAACATGTTATCTAACTCTAGAGGCAATATTTATATGGCATGATAGGGGAAATATTTTTCTGACTATGCCTATGGAACTTCCTCACAATGTAGGCTCCAAGCTCATTTATTTTCTTATGATTTTTTAATTTAATGACACTCTTTCAGAAAAAAATAAAAATATTTTACCACATAGTCATTTTAAATTAAAGCATAAAACTAACTATGAATATATTCAGCATTTTTAAAATAACAATGACAAAGAAACAAGGTTAGGAATGAAAAATGAAATAAATGACAGATGAAGGTAAGTAAGGCTCACTGATAGAGAGATAAATTGAAAAGACTTCCAGGGTAGAATCAACTCAATAATCTGAGGTACCAGTTACCTGACTCCTGACCTAATCATTTTCCATATAATCAAAATTTAATTTTAGGCAGACAAAGTTTGCATGTATGTATTTTATATAGGAAAATCTTTGTAAACTCTATTATACACTTGGGTAAATTATTAACTCTATTAGTTATTCCTCTTGGTTGTAATAGGGTAAAGCATTTCAACCATGTTGGATAATTTTTTTAAAAAGCATAAATGATCCCAGTCTGTTATTTTATTCTCAGTGTTTAATCTTGCAGTGTAATTTCTGTGTTTAATCCTTCAGTTTTTGGTTCTCTTTTGGTGGCAAGCTTTTAGAAGTCATGCTGTGGTCAGTACACGGCCACAGCAGTCACTTCTCCACTACTCCCAGGGGAAACAGAGTGATGTACTTAAAGTGAAAACAGAATTGAGCCTCTGAGGCTGAGAGACCTGCGTTGAATATCCTGGATCTCTCACGGTGTGCAAATTACTCTAACTAAAGGAGACTCACCATCCTCACCTGTGAAATGAGGATAATAAGACCTACGTGTTGTTTGAACTAAATCAACATCTATAAAACATGTAACAGGATTCCTAGTGCATATAATGCATTCATTAATGTTTTTTCCCTTGCATATTCTCTCATGCTGTTGAAAGTATTTGCTGTGTTGTGGCTGTTTTGGAGAGTACTAATCTAGCTAGATAAAATGTTGCTTAAAATAATGGTAAATTGTTTCTGATTGAATTCATGAGATTCTCCTACAAGTTTACATTTGTTTATTTCAGCTGCCTACTTCTGGGTTTTTTACTGTATTCCAAAAAAAATGAGATTTTTTTTCTTTTTGAATAAGTGAACTGGTACCACAGTCTTGCAAAATCCTAACATTCCATGTTCTTTATGCTCCTGTGTTAAAACAACCCATATGCTAAATTGGGAACCTGACTTTTCCTACTCATATATGACATAAGGAAACCAATGGAAATATGAAATGTATGTTAAGTTATTCATCATGTAGACTATAAAATTTCCCAGATTTGTTATTGTACTGAATATTTTACTTAAACAAATTTTAATTGAGCTAAACTGGTTTCATGTATCTTTTACTACATATGCTTCAGATGGTACTAGTTTAACATTTCTAATTTATTTATTACAGATGATGAAAATAATTTCTAAGTCATACCATTGTTGCTGAGTTCTGTGTTTTTTAATAAATTTAAGAAATTCTCAAAAATAGAATCCCTACACAACTGAATTCTAAATTTGTTTTGCAGAATGAAAGCTCATGTTGGGGGCTTAATTATAATCTGGCAATTTTAATTATAATCTGTCACTTTATAACTATAATCAGATACCTATTATAGAAATATGCAAACAACAATAATACAAAAGTTTAATTCTGTCTTGTCAGATATAGATGCTTACACAGATTCCCTTTTTATTTGTTTGTTTTAGGGCAATAAACTCGGGATTCTCCTCTTGATAATGAAAAATTATTTTCTATTAACATAAATTTTACTTACTGCTAATATTTTCTTTCATTATGATTTTGGTTATTCTGTTCAATAATAGCAAAATTCTATGCACATTTAGTCAATATTAAACTCTTTCAAATATTACAAAATATAAGCACACAGAAATCAGTACATAAGTATAAAATGCACAAAATAAAAAATAAAATTAAAAATATCAAAGCAAAGCAGAAAAATATTTTACTTGATGTTTTATGTACTTAGATTTTATGTTTTCTCATAATGATTGTCAAGTGAGTGATTCTAAGGAAATCTGATTGACTAATTTTTTTACATATACAGTGTTTATTGAGATTTCATAAAGAAGATTATTTTAGTCAAGTAATTTTTTATTTCATAGCAATAGATGACAAGAGAGAAAATTGGAGAAATAAATATCAATGTATGCATTTTTAAACTAAAAAAATAGCTATAACAATACCTGCAATGCCACATTTCCTTCAATATGATTTAACATTTCTTTTATTAAGAAGTGAAGTCTACCTATATTCCTTCTCCTTGAATCTGGATGTGATTGTGTCTACAGCCAAAGTGAGACTATATGACCTCTGAGTGAGTCTATGTCATAAACAGTGATACAACTTCTGATTGATTTTCTTGAATACTTGCTCTTGGAACCCAGTCACCATGCAGTGAAGAAGCACAAATAGCTAATGGAGAGGTTTACATGGAGAAGAACCAAAACCTCCTGGCCCTGGTGAGTCCCCTGCTCACAACCAGCACTAACTTGCCAGCCATATGAGTGAGCCATCTTGAAATTTGATGAATCATTGCTCTGAAACCTGACATAACTGCAGGTTCATGAGCAAATGAAATAATTGCTCATGAATAAGCAATAATTGCTCATGAAATAAGCTACTGAGTTTTGGTGGTTTGTTACATAGAAATAGATAACCAATGCACATAATTTCCTAAAAATGATGCCCAATTATTCTATTAATGTTTTATGAGTTAAGAGTAATCATTTTCTACTTTTGTAGTTGTGAGTCAAATAATTAGGCTTTGTCACATTTAATATCATATATTATGATATTATGCTATTAAATGTGATATGTATATATCTTATCATTCAATTATGTCAATGCAGAAAGATTAGTTTTCATTCATACAAATATCTAAATAAAGTCGCATTTATACCTTCTTGAATAATTATTTTACTTTAAGCCCTCAAGCTGGAGTCAGTATTATGTAAAAATTGTAAAAGCCAGGGAGTTTTGTTTTAGTTTTGTTTGCAGCTCAATTTGAGAAGCATAGACTTTAGAATTGACCGCCCTCAAGAAATTGTCTCCTAAGAGCACTATTCTGGACTGTGATTTAACAGCAGAAAATATAAGGGTAACCTTATAAAGAAAAGATACAGTTGACCATTAAAATAACCTTGGTCTTCTCTCACCAAAATAGATTTATATATTAAGTGATAGAACATAATCAATGATAATGGGATAAGTTACTTTAACTCAACTTAATGGTACTGTCCCATATTCGGTGATTTCAGCAAATGTAGAAACTCAAATTAATCAAATATTATTATCAATTGTTTTATCTTCCTCAGACAGCTGAAAGTCAAAATTTTTCAGAAAATCCACAAATTCCTCTGTGAATATCCCAATTTCTATGGGAAATTTAAAATTGGAGGGAAAAAAAAAACAAGGAAATTAAAATAGAATCTACATATACTTTTGAGAATCAAAAACAGGTCAAAATAGTGATGTTCCAATTCTAATGTGAGTAAACATATATAACTATCTACAACAAAAGTTTTAATTTTTAAGGTAAGCTAATACCAGATGCAGATCATAATCTAGAAAGACATTTATTTTAAACAGTAATTTCTTTGAATTGTATGAAAATTAAAGGAGTCATTTATTTTAATAAATAAGAAATTAAACATGTGATTGTATAATAATTACATGAAAGTGAATTGGCAGAATCAAGAAAATAATTTAGAGTGACTATAACGATACATTAGCTTTAAATAATATTAAAAGTGGTAAGAAGCTAAATAATATATAGAAAGAGAATTCATAGAAATAGTAGATATAATTATGGGAAAAACTTTACCCTGGATGCAGAAAAATAAACAAATAAATAAACAAGAAGGATAATATATATACAGTGAACTGAGTTACTGAGTTAGATACATTGATTAAGAAAAAGTTAAATGACCTAATACAAAATGCACAAATATCATGAGCAGGTAAAATCACAAATATAGATAACCAATAAACAGTAAAGATTTCAAACTTATATAAATACAAATGCAAGTTACAAAAACTATGAAATTGCATGTTTTATATCCCAGAATGACAGTTATGAAGACACTAATAATACCAAGATTGACAAGATTGGAAGAATGTGGAGACTCTCATATAATGCTGATAGGAACACAATCTGGTATATGTCTGATGGACAATGTGGTAACAAGTACTGAAACATACTTTGTCAGAGGCTTCTATGTACTCAGCAAAGCCCTGTTTCCCTTTTGCTCATGGGCACTTAGCTAGAAGAGATTTCCTGTTAGATGTTAGACCTACTGTTAGGTGGTCATATGACAGGTTTGGCCCATTAAGTGGTTAAATGTGAAACATATCATTGTAAATTCTGACTAATATAACATATCACATGTAATCCTTTCTATACCCTCTATTTCATGTTGAATTATAATCCAACAAAGAATTTGAAGGCGTAGAGAACGGAGGAATTAAAAATTGAAAGGTGATTGACTGCTTGATTCACTGAATGAAAGACAGCCATTCAGAACAACTGGCCAATAAAGAATTCACGAGTTACATAGTTGCATAAGGAAAATAAATTCTTGTGTTAATCCACTGAAATTTTGGGATTATTTGTAACAAACATAACTTTATATACAAATTGTATAAACATCTTAAAGTATGGTGATGCTACAGCAACACTTAATATCTGAGAATATGGCTAGGTGGCTGGCAGCAAGAAAACTAATATCAGAAGCTGAGAAGATGAAAATCCAGGTTATTCAGTGGTGAAATATTTGGTAAAACTCTTGCCTATGATAACTCGGAAGGCAGACCACATGCTTTACTAATCTTGTAGCCCTAGAGAAAGTGGCTGGAAGGAATCAGAGTGTTTGTGTGTGTGTTAGTTATTATTGGATATCTTTGGCAAGTTTTAAAAAAGTAATAAGCTCACTTTTTGGCTGGTTTGAAACAAAGTGAAAAAGAATTTTGAGGGTACAGAGATTTGGAGCAATTAAAGTTAGTAAATTCTTACAGTGTCTAGACCTAAACATGAAAGATAAGTTTGAAAAGAAGCTTTCAAAGATATTATAAAATCTCTAAGCTGAAAAGAATGAATCATTTCTGTGTAAAGATCAGATTAAGCATATGAACTTCCCATCTATGTTTAAGATGGCCAAAGCAATGACCATTAAGTTAATGGAGTAATGTGGGTTTGAGAAGGCAAGGAAAGAAGTCTTGAGGTATTTTTTTTTTTTTGGCCTAAAGTAATAGTCTTTAGTGATTAGTGAATAGTGATTAGTGGTACATGGAATTTATTGGAATAAAATACAACAGAGATCTACTAAATTTATAAGAGAATGTTACTGCCAAAAGAACCATAAGCCTGAATTTAAAAGCCACCGATATTTTAAGCAATAAAATAATCATTCAAGATACTATATTTTTCAGAAGAAACAGGCAATGAAACCAGGGACTATAATGAAGAAAGGGATATTTCTCATTGCTCACCTCAGACTACTTCAGATATGAATATTGAAGATATTAACTTTTAATGGATAGAACCATTCAATAAGAGTTCCACACAAAGACAAAATCATAATCTCTTTAAAGAATATCCCATACCCCATGTTAAGTAGTCTTTATAAGACCTCCCTGGTGAGATTTCTACATGACTACACACCAATGACCGCTCTGCATCTCCCATTCTGTTGCTTTTAGATAGTATTTTCTGTTGTGGTTATCCTGTTCCAACTGCACTATTGTACATTGAGTGTAGTGGGAGCCATCATTCTATTTTGAGGTCAGATAAGAATAGCTACATCTGGATTTAGTAAAGAGGACTACATTCATATCACACTGATATTTTGGACCTCAAGTTGGATGCAATAACCAGATAGGACTTCAGAATGTATCTCTTCAGAAAAGAGGTTAGTAAGAAAAAGTGCAAAACTGATACTGGGGACCTGATTGATATGTCTTGTCAGAGGTTATTATAAATTCACCAAAAGCTATATTATTTTTCCTTTGAGATACACAGTTAGACCACATTTTTTGTATAGGTATGTCCACATAATTGATCTACGGCCAGTGGAGTATAGACAAAGTTATGTGTGATACCTCTAGACATCTCCTAAAAATCCTCAAGAGATCCTCCATACTTCCTTTACAGAGAATCTACCAGAGGACCTCAAGTCCCTAGGGGATGCAGAATGATGAGGCAGGAGGAACCTAGGGCTCTAAAACGCAACTTGGAGATTGCTTTACTCAGGACAAACTGTTGCATGACCAAGAAAAACTTTTATGGTATTAAGTCATAGAATATTGGGGTTGTTTGTTATACCAGCTAGTACATTCTGACTAACAACGTACTATCTGAGTCAATAATTCTATTTCATTGAGATTTTTTCCCCTAAGGTGGTAGGGTAGTCAGGTAAACAAATATCTATACAAGATGTTAAATGAAGTTATAATAATAATACTTAGAAAAATAATGTCTAATTAAATCAATTATAGTTTTTTATAATTTATATTTGTATCAATTAAAATTATATAAGTAATAAAAGTAGATTTAAGCTATATTGTTTATAAAAAAAGTTGTATAATAAAGATGTTTGCTTAAAATTAAAATAAATATGTGATAGTTATTTAATACTATATATACACTACATTGTTAATAATGGTTGTCTTTAGGTAATAATTTGTTAATACTAGTTTACTAGTGTGTCCTGGTAGTGTCCACAATGGTATCTAGAGGAAAGTAGAGTTCACAGAGACCAACTACAATAGAAATGAAATACAAAATGCTGAGAATACCCAGTGGCTCTTTGAGAATATTATAGACTACATTAATGAATGGAATTTCACTTTTTAATTTAATTAATAAAGTTTGCAGCCATAAAATGTTTTTCTCTTTGTTATTACTCTGACATTCAACTAATTTATGTAGACCAAAGAATATTTCAAATCACCTTAGGCTCAGGGTTATCCTCCTTATTTCATTGTTTTCTTCTTGTTCCTCCTCCTCCTTCAACTCCCTTTGAATAACCCAAGTGGGCTACAGTAGACAAAAAGAATAGAAAGTAATCGAATATAAACTGCTTTCCTTGCCTGGGCAATAGCAAATTGGTGATCTTTTAAGAATCATGGCCATGACGATTAGCAGAGGTCTAGGTTTTGGAAATCGGTTCTTTGCCTTTTTGTTCTCCAGCCACCTTCCCAAACCCCAGACAGATTTAGAGGTTATAATTTAGAAAGCAGTATTTTGGCCCTTACAGAAACAATTCAGAGAAACAACATGTCATGTGAATTCTGAGGTTCTTTCATTTGAGCTTTGGCCTGATGATGACTTCGGTTTAATTCATTAAGAATGTTAGGACAATTTGGCTGAACTAGCAACAATAAAACAATGTTTACTGAGTTCTTGTATTAGAAATACAGCAATGAATATTATATCTTTATAGCTATGGCCATTTTCTTCAAGGACTATAAAACAAATAGAAGTCATAAGAGTATATTAATAATTATGAAGAAAATAAAATTTATAAACACATTATTAATATAAATAAAGTATTATGGAGGTCTAGAGAAAGGGGGAGATTATACATATCATTAAAAATTCAGAAATATCTCATTTAGTAGGTGGCATCTGAGGCAACCTATTAGTAAAAGTAGGATTTTTAAGAAGTAGAATTAAAGCAGAAGAAATGAGAAAACAATCTTAGGACTTAGAAACTATCTTATTTTGTAAAGCTTTCCTAAGGAAAATAAAACATAACATTGGAAAGATAGAGTTGAAGTAAAATTAATTTATCCGGACTGGCTTGTCACTAAAAATAAAACAGAATATTATTGATCTCTGTTGTAGAAACTGGCTGGCTACTTACCAGACTTGTTTCCTCTTCTTCCCTTGCATAGAGCTAAGTTGAATTTACCAATATCTCTTAAAATTAAGTGTGGCCACATGACTGAATTTTGACAACAATGTAAGGTGTGTTAACTTCCGATCTGGCCCATAAAACACTGAATGCAATCTCCATGTTTTTTTTTCATTCAGAATCAATTTTGAATGCTCATATTACCTGATTTTAAGACTTGGAACAAAACTACAATACTCAAAGCAATGTTGTTATTGGTTAAAGTATTGAATTATAAATCAACAGAATAGCAAATTGTCCAGAAATAAACCCAAGTAAATTACAGATTTTTGACAAAGATGCAAAGGCAGCTCAATGAAAAAAATATAGTGTTTTCAATAAATGGTACCAGAATAATTGGACATTCATATGCAAAAACAGGACTCAACACATCCCTCCCATCTGTTACAAAAGTTAAGTCAAAATGGATATCAAGACTAAATGTAAAATGTAAAATGATAAAATTTCTAAAAGAAATCATAGATAATTTGGTCATAGTTTAATCCAAGACCATGAATAATTTTTTATCTCTATAAAAAAAAGAGATAAATTAGACTTCATCAATATTAACACCTGTGTACTGCAGAAACAACTGCTGAGAGAATGAAGAGATCAACTACAGAGCTGGTGAAAATATTTGCAAATCATATTTCTGACAAAGAACTAGTACCTAGAATACATAAAGATTTCTAAAAATCAAACAATAAAAAAAATCTGAGAAGCACTCTTCTCGATACTAGATGGAATGTTGCCTGATTCATGAGATTTATGAATCAGTTAATGAAGCCACTTAGATCTTTGAATAAAAAAAATTAAAAACTTAAGCAAAATTTCTAAATAGACAATTGTGCCAGGAAAGATATTTTGATGACACATAAACATGTAAAAAGATTCTAAACACATTTAGTAATTAGGAAAATTCAACTTCAAACACAAGTATGTATTATTAGCATAGCTTAAAATAACTTATACTAAGTGCAATAAAAGGAATAAGATATTGTTTCACACACAAATATATTTTGTTAAATAAAAAAAGTTATTCAAAGATTACATGTTTCCATTTATATAACATTCTAGATAATGAAAAACTAAAGAGATAAAAACATATCAGTATTTTCTAGGAATTTGGGGTTAGGGAATGGGTTGACATGTAAGAGAAATTTGAGAGTAATGGAACTAATATATATCATGAGTATGGTGGTGGATATATGACTCTGTGTATAAGTCCTATAGTGTGTTATACCATGAACAGAGAATTTTACTATATATAAATTTAAATTTAATAATTTATAAAAATTAAAATTAGAGCACAAAATCCTGCATCTTCAATTTTACTGGAACTACAAAACCTAGTATAGTTTTATAATACAGGTTCACAGATACTGTTAATTTATTCCACTCAATAAAAATTTTAGCAACAAAATAAATTTTTAGGAATACACACTCTTATTTCCAAGCTAGATTAATGATGTCATCAGACAAGAGGATATAGAAAATAAATACACTAAGCATAACATCTTTAAGTAGAGAAAATCAAAGATAAGGGAAACACCTGAAAGAAAGCAGTGGAAAAAATTACCTTATCTATACAGATACAAATAAAAGAATTATATCTGACTTCTCCTCAGAAACCATCAAGTAAGAAGAAAGTGGAACCAAATATTTAAGGTGTTGAGAGAAAAAAAACCATCAATTTAGAATTTTGTATTCTGTGAAATTATCCTTCAAAAGTGAAGGCAAATTACTTTCTCAAACGAACAAAAAATGAAGGAATTTGTTTCCAGTAGACCTGCCTTGAAAGAAATGTTAAAAGAAGTTCTTTATTGAGAAGGAAAATAATGAGTCAGAATCTTTGATCTATATAAAGAAAGGAAAATCACTGAAGAAGCAATATCTGAAGGTAAAATAAAAATTTATTTTTTTATTCTTAATTGATCTAACATAATAGTTTGTTTAAAATAATAATATCAACAATATATTAGATCATGTGTGCTTATGTATATATCTAATATGTATATATATATGCTTATATATGCTTATATATGTATAATAAAGCAATGATACAAATGATTAGAGGAAGAAACTAGTATTATTTTGTTATTATAAGGTACCTACAGTATCCATGAAGTGGTGTGTTTCAAATATAGTGGTATATTTAAAAATGGACTTGGATTAGTTGTAGTAAATGTAATTGCAAACTACAGGGAAACTACTAAAAAAGGTTAAAAATAAATAAGTATAATTAATATGCAAAGAAAAGAGAAAAAATGTATTCAAATAAAATGCTCATTTAAAACCACAAAAGGCAGAAAAAGGGTGAAAGACAAAAATGGAAAAAAAGAACAGGAGCAACAAGTAGAAAACAGAAATGAATATGGTAGGTATTAATCCAACTATATCAATAATCACTTTAAATGTCAATGGTCTAAATTCACCAATTAAAAGACAGATTGTATCTGAGTGGGTCAAAAAACAAGACCCAACTACATGTTTTCCACAAGAAAAACTCCTTATAAAAATACATATTAAAAATAAATGGATAGAGAAAAATATACCATGCTAATGCTAATCAAAGGAAAGCAGAAGAAACTATATTAATTTCAGACAGATCAAGCTTTAAAGTAAGGAAAGTTAACAAGGATAAAGAAAGAATTTACATAAAGGAATCAATTTTCCAGGAAGATGTAAAAATTTTTACAGCAAAGCATCAAACTACGTAAGACAGACACTGATAGAATGGCAAGGAGAAATAGATAAATCCACTATTACAGTTGGAGACTTCAATACCTCTCTCATAAAAATGGACAGATCCAGGGGCAGAAAATCAGTACAAACATAATCAAACTCAACTACAACATCACTCAAGTGGATACAATTAACATCTATAAACTACTTTATGCAACAATATCTGAGTATACCTTTTATCAGACTCACGTAGAACATTCACCAAGATTCCACATTCTGGGCCATAAAACACACCTTCACAAATTAAAAGAAATAGAAATCATATTACATCTACTCTCTGACCACAATGGAATGAAACTAAAAATCAATAACAGAAAGGTAACTAGAAAATCTCAAAATATGTGGAGATTAAACAACACACTTAAACATATGGGTCAAGGAAGAAATCTCAAAAGGAATAGAAAAATATTCTGAACTAAATAAAAATGAAAACAAAGGTTATCAACATTTGTAGGATGCTGTGAAAGCAGTGTTTACAGGAGAATTTATAGCATTGAATGCATATATTTAAAAAGAAGAAAGGTATAAAATCAGTAATCTAAAATTTCACCTGAGAAAACTAGAAGAAGGAGAGTAAATTAAAACTAAGTAAGCAGAATAAAAGAAATAAGAATTAGAGTAGAAATCAATAAAATTGAAAGTAGAAAATCAATAGGAAGAAATCAATGAGACCAAAAGCTGGTTCTTTAAAAAGATCTTTAAAAAGATACAACCGATAAGCCTCTAGCTAAGCTAAGAGAAGATGAGAAAAGACATAAATTACTAATATCAGAAATGAGAGAGGGGAATATCACTACAGATTTCATAGAAATTAAAGGGCAATAAATGAATGTGAATATCTATCTATCTGTGTACAAATTTGAGAACCTAGATAAAATGGACCAATTCCTTGAAATATATAGCCTGCCAAAACTCACATAAGAAATAGATGATCTGAACAAGCTAATATACATAAAAATCGAATCAATCATTGATGACCTTACAAAACAGAAAGCACCAGATCCATTTGGATTTACTAATGAACTCTACCAAAGTTTTAAGGAAGAAATGATACCAATTCTCTGCCATCTCTTTCAGAGAAAAGAAGCACAGGTAATACTTCCAAATTCATTCATTATATGAGGCTGGTATTACCCTAATTCCAAAGACAGATAAAAACATTACAAGAAAAGAAAACTATAGACCAATATCTCTCATGAACATTAACACAATGCTTAGAAAAATATTAGCAAGTCAAATTACAGAAAGTATTAAAAAAAATACACTTTCACCACATGGGTTTTATTGCAGATATCAAGGGTGGTTCAACATTCAAAAATTAATTGTGATCTATCATATCAACAGACTAAAAGAAAAAAAAATTAGATGATCATATCAGTAGATGTAGAAAGAGCATTTGACAAAATCCAATGATTCATGATAAAACTTCTCAGTAAACTAAAAATAGAGGGCAACGTACTTAATTCAATGAAGAGCATCCATCGACAATCTATAACTAACATCAAACTTCGAAGCTTTCCTACTAAGATCAGATACACAGCAAGATGTCCACGCTTATCGTTCTTTTTCAGCACTGTACTGGAATTGCTTGTTAACCCAATAATGCAGGAAAAATAAATAAAAGATACACAAATTGGGAAGAAAGAGGTAAAACTGACTTTATTCTTAGGAAACAAAGTTCTTGACTGACAGTAAGAAGATGTGGATTCAAAGCCTTAACCTGAAACTTATCTCTACATGACCCTGAGCAAGATTCTCAAGCTTGTTTCACTGCCTGTAAAATAGTGTAATACAATCCCTAGAGTTATAATGAGGAGTAAATAAGTTAATGTACATGCAGACATTTAGGAGAATGTAGGCATATGAAGCTTATAAATCAATGTTAAGTGAACCTGAATCTGAGAGTGCTTATGAATGATATAGTTTCATTCAGAGCGATACTGCCTGTAAGAAACCATTTTGAAAAAATTAAAATAATAAAATTTTTCTCTTCTAATAAAACCTTTTTGCCTTTTCTCCTTATGACTTACTCTGGCCTTTGACCACAAATACCACCAGAAACAGTTCCAATTTGTGAGATAAAAAGAAAAAGATAAAACAAAACAGGAAATTTGACATTAGCCAGTTCTGGATTTTAATTCTATACCCAGCAACTGTCAGCTCTGTTACTATTGATTTGAAGCTTCTTATCTGTTAGATGGACATAATATCTATGCTAAAAATTTGCTATGAAAATTAAATGAGAAAATGGTGAATAAAACAGTGTGGTTTAAATTAATTGAATAAGAAGAGGAATTCTGCTATTATAATAACTTTTTTATTAACAGTGTTTTCATGTTTCTGAGTTTATTTATGTGCCATTTTATTTTTTTCTACACCATACATAATAGCATTGGGAACAATTTTTTAAAAAATTGTTTATGTTTTTTTTCTCTTAAATCCCTGCTGAAAGATGACTTTGCAAGTAAATAATAATTGGATGGTAAGGTAGTTTATATGTATTTGGTGATGGAATTAACATTTTATTTGTGGACCAACCGTAAAATTGCAAGTTTGAAATGTTGTATTCTTGATAATAATAGCAGTATCTTATTTATCATCATATATTTTTGCAGCTGGATATTAATGCTAATACATTTGATTATGCATTGTGGCTGATTATATTTTTGGAACACTTTCGAGGTAATGAATCTTATATCAAACTTTAATATTCAAATGATACTCTGGTGACTTTCTAAATACTAACCTAAACAAAGAACTAACAACAGCTAAAAGAATAGCCAAGCTTTGTTAGTAAAAATGCACTGTAGCATATATTTTTCTTACTCTTCCCAAAATAAATATCTATGCATTTTAAATCTATTTCCTGGAAAACATTTTTATATTAATTTCATGCATAATTCAACAAGGTCCATCTGACATTTAAAAATTCTTAAAGTAGGTGCTAAAGTAAGTTTTTAGGAAATAGTATTACCAGATTTAGAAAAAACACAGTCATCACTATTAGAAATTCTGCATGTTCCACATTTTAACTGAGCAGAGATCCACACAAATGAGCTGACAATCATATATTTTGCAGTTTCTAGACTTACTATTCTTTTATATAGACTAATATTTATAGATTTTTTCAATCTAGAAATACTGAAATAGAAAATATTTTAAAAGTCCTCTTTTTAAACTTATAGTCCTGTACTACTCATCTGACTTAATAGAAATAAAGAAGAGAGAGAGAGGAAAAGAGACAAGAGAAATAAAAGTTGAAAGGAGTTGAAAGGTAGGAGGAAAAAAGAAACTAAAACTTTAACATTCAACTCTAAGTTGAGCTTTGATTTAACCTAGTAATGTCTTGATTAAAACTAAAATGTCCATTACAAATATGAACGTCTTTTGTTCCCATCAATTTACAGCATTTTATGGTCTATCTCATTGCATCATAAATGCCACGATGACCAAATGTTCCATGAAATGTCATAAAATGACATGAATTACAGCTATCATCTAGATCTACATCTGAACACTGAGATTCTGGCTCTTGCTCAGGTAACATTGTGCTTTTTGAATTTGAAATAACTATGACAGTTAATTAATTTTACTTTATCATCCAAATGTACTATGGTTGTCTTTCGAAAAGTAATTCATTTATCTGGAGAGTACATACATAACTGATTTAAATAGCTCTCAGTTATAATGCTGTTATTCTTTAAATATCAACTATTTAAAGATTCTTACAATCTCATCTTAACATAGCTCTCTGATATGACAATACTTTACAACCGTTCCATTTTCAATATTAGGACATGTGCTCCTCTGGGACTTATTAAGGTGTATGAGATTTTATCATACTGTTTAAGTTATTAATAAATGCCATGTTCTTTGGCCACCCCATTCTCCCATTATCCAGCGCAGTACATGCCATAATGCAATTTGATAGCTTACTAAATAGCAGTAAAGAAAAAGGGAAAAGATCATTATGATGTTATTCACAAAATTGTGCTGCCTATATTTATATTACTAAACTTATTTTCACAAGTTAATTTTACTGCTTAGTTTTGATACATCTGGACATTTAACTTGCTAGCAGTTTTTGAAATGTTAATTTTCAACTTATATCAACATTTCTTTTAGCATTTTGCTTCTTTTTTTTTTTTCTTAATCCAAACAAAGAAATGCTGCAACTCATAGATTGGATTTTGATGCACCTATTCATTTATTTATATTTATTGAGCCTCTTCTGAATCTGGGCACTGTGGCTTAAAGAAAGAAATAAACATGGTAACTATGGTTTCTGCCTCCATGACACTTATCCAGGAGCCAGGTAAACAAATATGTAATCATTAAGTCTAGTTCTAAGTATCTAGTTCTGGTAAGCTAGGGCATTTTCTAAAAAATGCCATTACTCCATATCCATATATAAATAAAAATTCAAATGCTTGAACAATTATTTTCAAGTCTGCAAGCTATTTCTATTCTTTTCTACTTCTTAGTGAATTTTCTCTATATTTTACACTGAATATATTATAGGCAAACTAATTCAACCTGTCCTTCTCTGTAGGAGTGTATCTTTGTGGACAGCGGATATAATTGTTCAGTGAACACTTTGCTAGTCTTGATTTTCCAGTTTCACTCAGTATAATCTTGCTGAGAGGGGAGACTAACTGAATATCTTGAGTAATATACATCCTGGGCCTCTGCATCTATCCATTTCTCTCTCTTACTCCCACTTTCCTCAACAAAACATTTTCCTCTTATTTCTTTCAACACCCAGTTAATTTTTGCTACTTGGTTTTCACCAATCTCTAGACTGACATGTAATAGGCATTCAATAAATTAACTGATTCAATTATCAAAATAAGCTATAGAGAGTTAAAAAAAAATAGTTACAGAAATGTGGTTCATATCATTTGGCATAAAACTTTTGACTACAAGAATTGTTTTTTCCTGAAATAATTATTTATTTCTATGTAGAAAGAAGCTAATACGATTTTTAAAATTTTTTGTTAGGGTTAGACGAAGGAGCCATAAAATAATGGGGTTTGTCATACTGGAGGATTATGCAGTTGGACAATGAATTTTAAGACAAATATAGGTGCTTAGCTTATTATAATGCCCCAAGAGAAAATCTTAAAGCCCGATTCAGCAACAATAGTAAGAGTTTATATAAAGCAATTTATATATTCCAAGGGGAGAAATTACTACGATGCTTGGGGCACTTTATAATGTGGAAAAATACAGTGAGAAAGCTTGTCAGCCTAATGTTTAAATAATATTAAGTATATATGTGAATAATTCCCTTGACTTCACTCTTTATAAAGTGGATCTTAACCACTAAAGAAAAGATTGAGGGGAAAAAGTCTCTACTTAAGGATTTCATAAAGTTCTGAATCTTTCCAACTGTGTTCCTTTGTCTAAAATCTTCCTGTTATATTAATGTACAGTTTTTTTTTCTCAAAAATTTTTAGTTTAAGTTTAGCATATTATAAAATAATTCCTACACTTAGAAAAAGTATATAAGCCTTTCTCTGGTTTCTAATTAGTAGTTCCAACTGCAAGAATTTCTCATACAAGAAAAAAAATCTGTGGAAACATTTAAGTGCTTGGAAGAAAGGTGTTGAATAATGACAAATGAGATGACCAAGCCAATGAGGAACATTTACATTATACAGTAATTTATTACTTAAAGTGTATATAGTAAATCATGTTTCCTATGTGGTTTGTTAGGTTCCAGTAATAACTTTTAAACTTTCCATTTAATTTGATCTCTTAAATGTCATTGTTTTACACTGATAACTTTTTGATAATTTTTACAAAGAAATTTTAAATATATTTATAGAATGTACTTTGTGAATGACATTATGCTAGGCATATTAAAAGATATTAAAGATAAAGGAAACATCGTCTGTTCTATGAAAAGAGTAAGCAGTCTATTAAGGAAGAAGAATTCAATACCTTTCAAGGAAAAAAATGCATAGTACATAAGGTGATGTTTTTTAATATTAAGTACTTTTCTCATGTTTTTATTTTCAGGAGTATGCGAAAAATTGAATTGTTAATAAGAGAGAAAAAAAAACATTAAGGGTTCATCTCCAAATCTCCAAAACATAAGTAACAAATATATGTGCATTTATTATAGTTTTCAATTCCTTTGCTTTGGAAAGAGCAGACCACAGGTAGAGATTTTCAGGTCTTTGAAAATATTTTACACCTTTTCATATTTGCAAATTTGGTTGCCTTCTCTAGATAATGTTTCCACTTGAAGTCTATCGTTTCTTAAAAGAAAAAATTAACATTTTAATGTTTACTATGTGGTTCTACCCTTTTATATTCAAGATTTGTAAAAAGTAAATGAAAGTCAAATTGGAGAGGTGTTCAGGAAGCCACAGAACTTGAACTTTGAACAAAACATTGCTGTTTAAATGGTACATATGATTTCTTGTTAAAGCATTTGCATGAAATGCTAGTATGTGCTATGAAATCCAAAGGACTGATTTTTTAAAATAAGCAAATAACTGAATTTCTATAACTGAGTGAAAGTTGGAGAACAGAAAACTAAAAGAATATACCCAAATCAGATAATTTTATATAATATTGAGGTGAGGGAGATGTCGATAGGGTGTATTTGTACCACATCTTTGAGGGAAAGAAAGGGACAATGAGTTAGTTGATTCTCTGGCCAGCCACAAGGCTTTTCAGTACAGCGGTCCCCCCTTATCCACAGTGGGTACTTTCCAAGACCCCCAGTAGAGGCCTGAAGCTGTAGATAGTACCAAACCCTATACATGTCAGCCATGTATACACACCTATGTAAAGAAAATTATAAATTAGACACAGTATGAGAATAACAATAACAATAAAACAGAGCAACAGTTTGGGATGCAACAGCAAAACTAGCACGAATTTCCTTTTCTTTCTTCACAATTTCATTCTGTATGTTTGGGGAAGGTAAAAAAAATAATACTTTTTCTCCCACTTTCTAAGTTATTCTGGCTGGGCTAATAATCAAGTTAATACAGACAGATTAACAGGGGAAAATAAAAATTTTAATACATGTACATGCGGAATTCACATGAACTTGAAAATTTCCAAGACACTGAGATAACATTAGGTATATAAGACTTTTTTGGACAAAGGAGAAGAGGGGCAGTATTAGATTTCAGAAGTGATAGTGGCAATTTGCAAGTAGTTGAGGGAGAGCAGAACACAGATGGCAGGAAAATTCTTGCTAGGTAGCTCAGAAACAATGGGATATGGGAGCGTCTAGATAACAGGTTTGGAGTCTCCCTGACGAATGCCATGGTGAAGGTTCTTAAGGTGACAGAGCCAGGGCTCCCTTCCTAAAGCAGGTTTTTTCTGTCTGAATCTCTTGGGCAGGAAAGGTGGGGTGGAGGAGGCTCAAAGGTTCTTTCTGAGTCTTGTTTCTTAATAAACAGCTTAAAGTCAATATCCCAAAAGATAGCTTCAGGGTGGCAAAATTTTACTTCCTTCCATTCTTACCATAGATTTTAACAGCCTCAGCATACAATTTTTTTCTTTCCTTACTAGGTTGAAAACATCTACCTTTTCACTTAAAAGAAGCACTTTATGGCTTCTCTTTGGC
This sequence comes from Macroglossus sobrinus, assembly GCA_004027375.1. Lineage (NCBI taxonomy): Eukaryota > Metazoa > Chordata > Mammalia > Chiroptera > Pteropodidae > Macroglossus > Macroglossus sobrinus. The sequence continues at coordinate 156,613 of PVKZ01003030.1, forward strand.
ATATCCAAATTGCTAGCATCACCACTCTTGCACTTTGGGGCCATTAATTAAAATGAGAGTTACTTGAACACAAACACTGTGATACCCCAACAATTAATCTGATAACCAAGAAAGCTACTAAGTGAATAATGAGCAGAGAGCATCTACAGTGAGGATATGCTGGACAAAGAGATAATTCATGTCTTAGGTGGGATGGAGTGGGATAGTGCAATATCTCATCATGCCACTCAGAGGGTGCAAAATTTAAAACTTATGAATTATTTATTTCTGGAATTTGCCATTTAATGTTTTTGGACCATGGCTAACTGTGGGTAACTGAAACTGAAGAAAGAAAGGGAAGGGGGAGACTACTGTATAAATTATCTTGGTATTATCCAAAGTAAATGTGAATAGGCTCACGGAGAACATGGAGATGTCCAAGCAGTCATTTGAAACTGCATAATAGTAACCTTATTTACTTGTAGCAAAGATTTGAGAATCTCATAACTAAATGGACTAATATCATCTCTCTCAATGTTGCTAGAATTAAAATGTATAAATTAGCATGCTTAAGTTAAATTTTGGTGGTATATTAACCATCCTTAGCTAAATTGCCAGGAAACAGTAAAACTCAATAGTAATTTGTTATTTTGAAGTAAATGTTAACTTAAGTATAATGTGTTTCATCTTTTCTTTTAATTGAGTTGTGCAGGACTATCCTTATCAAAAAAAAACAAAACAAAACAGAAAAACAAAAAACAAAAATCAAACTTCTACATATTGTTTTTGAGTATCTATTATTGGTATTCAACAAAGCACATATAATTTTAGCTGTCTTGGAATAACATTAAACAAGCAAAGATAAATCCATAGTTGAAATCTGTAAAAAATTCAATGAAGGGAAAGAACAGTATTCATTGATAAAGAAAACAACTTTTAGGGGAGGTGTTATAGAAGGTCTTGTTCAAAAGAGCACTTAAGCTTTAGTTTGAAGGGTGATTAGGAGTTATCCATTTGGAGAAAGAGAGTGTACATTTCAGGCAGAATAAATAGTGCATTAAAGTCATCATCATCATCATCATCATCATCATCACCATCATATTAGGTGAAAAAATTCCAGGTTTCCTAGAGAGTATTTGAGCAATGGGGACAGTGATATCAATTGACGTTGGAGCTAAATTATGAAGTGTTTATATTATTCTGAATATAATGAGATTAAGGCTGTGATAACATTTCAGCCATGGCAGACATTATTATTTTTTCTTCTGGAGGATCAAATAACTGGATAATAAATTGGATATAAAGTTATCAATTTTACCTCAAGCTGACAAATCCAAGAAATGGGAGAGGAAAAGCACAGAGCTTAAGGGTGTGGCAGCCCATATGCCAAGACTGGAACTACAAAGTCTCCCATTATAATTAACAGAAACACAACTAAAGTGATTTACAGATACATGTAACAGAAAAAAGTTGTGGTGGTTTAGCTTTAGACACAGCTGGATCTAGATGTTCAAACAATGAAAGACTGCAGAAAGCTGCTTTATGTGTGTGATATTATTTTTCATACAGAGTGACAAAGATGGCTAAGGTCAGAATTTCTAAGGTCGTATTCTACCAGTTAAGTGATCCCAATGAGAAAATGCTTCTTTCTCAATAATTCCCTTTAAGTCCATGTCACCTACCTAGCCTTGAACCAATCACTGTGGTCTGGAAAATGGAATACTTGCCTGACATGCTCAACCCTCAAGCGGGTATGGATCAGACTTTTTCTGAGTCACATTGGCTCAATGTGATTTAGGTTGAAGAAGCTATTCACTTAAAAAAAAAAATTAGGATGATGTCACAGGAAGAAGAAATGTATGCTAGGTGAAAGACAGAATACAAAGCGGGAAATTACATAGGCATTCATGGTACCAAGAATCACTGAAGAATCAGAAGAAATTGAAAAATAGAAAATGGATTCCAGTGGATTTTCAAAAACAAAGCCAAGGATAAAAATAAATATTCCTGATCTCTACCTAAGATCTAATGAATCTGAACCATATGCTCCAGGGATGAGTCCTGTTGATGGCTCATTTTAAAATTAGAATATCATGATTCTTCAGCACTCTAAAGTTTGAGAATAACTGGATTAAATTTATAGTCATGGGAAGGCCTAAGTCTCCCAAGAATCTACTGTACATAGCTTTTCTGAGCTTTGAATTTATTTATTTATTTATTTTTGTTGCTTGTTATCTGGAGAGGAAAAAAAATACCTTGGGCACAAAATAGATTCCTACCACATAATACTAAATTTAAAAAATATATATTACTGCTCCTATTAATGCATTTGTATGTAGGAAAAATCGGCCAAAACCTGTTTAAGATCAGTAAGACCTCTTGGTGATTTTCCTTCAACCTCCACACTCTCCTATTTTCTTTCATAGTAACTTATAGCAGATATATTAAGTTCTTGAAAACAGGTGTGAAAACTTAAAAATGAATATCCATGAGTGTTTTTGAACATGAATAAATTATTAGATTTTGCTTTGACTCTGAATTTCTAACTCTTCTTAGATTGGAGTTAAGTATTTATCATTCTCAGTGTCAAGTGTATTGCAAATTCTAGATGTTTTATTGCAAAAACAGCTCATCTTTGGTTATTGCCAAGTCTGTTGAGATTTAGCCACCAGGTGTCAGTAGGACTTGTAAAACGATAGGGTTTTGCAGAGTCCAGTGATTTTGTTTATCAGTTTCTAGGAGGAAATTAATATAGTTTTTGGTTATATCTTTTTGTTTTGTTTTGTTTTTGTTCTAGAAAAGAGATGAAATCCACTAACAGATACATTGAGCACAGGAAGAATTTAAAAATTTTCCCCCTGTCCATAACAAGGCCCTGCTTTACACTTTCAGAATACAAGCTGTTTTTTTAATTTTCAAGTATTGAATACCTCAGATTCATAGTGAATGAAGTATTTTAGCCTACTCAGAAAAAAAGAGATACATCTGAGCCTGGTGACAAGGAGGCCGGGTACCTTGCCAATTACATGTAAACTACTATGAAATGTCAATTAATAAGGAAGAAGTAGGAAAGGTGAATGCTCTTAGACTATTTATAATAGTGCATAAAAAACAATATGCTGGAATAATTTTTAAAACTGATGATTCATACATTTGTGTTAACATTTTTACTTATTGTTATTATTATTATCTTAATCATTATTTTTTCTTCCTCTGCTGTTGTTGCTTATAGGACTTAAACACAAATCCATTTAACCTTGTATCAAGCCACCTGAATACCTTATTTATTTTTCCTATTTCATGTAAACCTTGAATTAAAACTTGAAATTAAAATGTTCACAGCAATCAATGATGCCATTATCAAGAATTATTCTATTACTTATTGTTCTATGTAGAGAATAAAATTTGTTAAATGTTCTTTTACCTTCTTGAGTATTATTCTAATAGTTACTGTGTTCATTTGGTCTAATTCCTATTTCATTCTATGTTTCCTCAGAGAAAGATATTTCAAGCACTTGGAGTAGCCAGCCTATCTACTTAAAGTCTGAGCAAGGTCAAAAAGTCTGTTGACTCATATGGCAGTTCCTGTGTAGAACACAAAATTCTACATCATCTTTGAATCAAATCCAATAAAACAAGATCCCAGCTGTCCTAGTATCTGTTGAAAAAATCAGACTGACCTAGTTTAAATTGGTTCTCAGCATTATTTTGGATAGTATTTAGTTTTTTTAAGACTGCAGGAATGATACAATTTTATTTTAGAAAATTTAAAAAATAAAGAAAATATCAAGGTGAAAAAGAGACAGCAGCCATTAATATTTTGACCTGCAACTCTCAAGATTTTTTTGTCTTGAGAGTTTTTAATTGTTTTGTAGTTTACAATATTTAAAAAAGAAGCAGCAATAGAAACTGCTAATACAGAATTTCTCTTCCCCAAATAATAAATGATAAATTACAATGGCCATGTTATATTATTCCTATACCTCAGCAAGGTGAAGCCCCTGACAGTTATTACTAGGCATATAGCACTAATATATATCTTGTTCTTCTTTCAAATATAAAACATTCCTAGAAAATAAAGTAGGAAATAATTATTGTGTAAAGAGAGGTGTGGGGTAGGGAGAAGTGTTAGTTCAGTTTTGAATGTTCCATAAACAAGTCCAACTTTACAATAAAGTTAACTTATTTCCCTCTGGCCACGAAAAAAGGCTGGGTCTGCCATGGGTGGGGGGCTGAGGTGAGCAATTACAATACTGGTGAGGGAAAGAAAAAGTACTATGGTTTTTCTTTGTGTGTACCTGCTATTTGCTTCAGGGTTTCACCAGAACTTTGGTAAGTGGACATTTTATTAATATTTACCATAGCAAAAAGAAAAAGAAAAAAAGGTCCAGTGATATTAAATCTTTCTATGTCACCTTTTCTGTTGTGTCTTAGTGGGAATGTGAAAAGGGGTCAATCAGGCATCCCTAATGTTCTGCCATCTAACTAAAAAGACCCTCATCACCATCACCATAGATGTCCTCATTCTGAGTCATTAGTGGGCACTTTTCCATTTAGGGCTTCTAGTGCAAGACAGCCAAATGTATTTTTAGTAGCTATGACAGTACCCATGACAAAGTAGATACTGAAAAAATACGAAAAGAGTTAATAAATTAATTATTAGGAGCTAGCGATCTGTTACCAGGTATTAATGACACAAAATGAATCATATTTTTCATTTGTCATGTTTCATCAATTTAGTTGAGGCATCTGGTAGAAATAATCCAAGGCAAACACTGTTAATATATATGAGTGGCAGGGGGCACAAACACATTTGAATAATAAACATTGAGAAGAATTGTAAGAAGACAATATTAAATATTTAGGTGACACACAGCATAAATATAGTTTTATTTTGGGCAATGAATAATAAAAGTAATGGAGTTTGATGTTCCGTATGAGCGAGTTAAGTGGAACACCATTTAACAAAGAGCAATATTGTCAAGGAGGAAACTATACTCTGATAGTGTGTAGGAGAGAAATTGGATCACAAATTGAACTTTGGTTATACTCAAACTGTGAAGTTGGAACATGACCTGGGAATATCACTAGATTTATCACTTTTGATGGTTTTCAGATTGCTTAGGCAGCCAGGATGCCCTTTTAAACTCTCCATCTGACTAACTGTCTGCATCCTTTCCTACAAAGCACAGGCCTCTGCTATAGTGATCCCTGCATTTATCATGTTACAATGTGTCTATTTCAATGTGTTTTTCTCAAACTAGAGTGGAAAACCATGTGGAGATTGCAGCTGGTACTGAATGTAGTACCTTATCTCATGGTATAAGACAATCTTTAAGAGAATATCACTCAGACTCCCATATTTACAAAGAAAAATATCTTCTAGGGAAGATTATCTACCTCACTGAATGAATATCTAGTTAAAGATTTTTCTAAGGTGATATGTACTTCCCAAAAGTCCCACAAACATCTTAAATTTTCCACATAGCACACAGGACACTTTCAAGAGAACTTGTAACTTCTTAGGACATTTTTTTTTTTTATTAAAGATACTCATATTTGAAATGCTATTTAAGAAAAATCAGTTTTTATATTAACCTCTTTCTTGACTACAGACATGAGTCCTTTCTATTCTAATGTATTTTGGTTCTAATATGCACCTATGACTTTGGCTTCATAGAATATAATTGTGATTTATTCTTTTTTATTTATTTAGAAAATATTTACTAAGCACCTCCACCTTTAAACAACTCTACTGTACTCCATGGAAGATACAAAATGTTTAACATGAAGAAATAAATAGACCCTCCAAGAGCTTACAGGCCAAGGCAGAAAACAAGAAAACCACACAAATTTTTATAAGATATAAATCAGTAGGTTCCTTGAGAAGGGTGTAAATCAGCCATTCTGATAAAGTTAGGCCAGAGAGGGTAGCAGAACTTTCTAAAGATTTTTCTTATAAAATCACACAATGAGTTTCTTAAAATATGACAAACTTGAAATCAATTCAAGAATTAACTGTAGGTGAGTACCAGTAACATAGCTGTCTCAGGTAGTGAGGCATATGCATTTACATTAATTGGCAAAAGTTACCTGGTTGCAAATCTGTCAAACATGGTGATATGAATTGCTAACTCATTTACCTGAGTAATGTGGCATTTGATGAAGAGTATTATTATAATAACTGGGAAAAAATCAACTGTAAATAAATCAATTAGGTGGCTGGAAATAGATTCTCAAATTTTATATAACAGGTAGAAATCTCTGTTTTATAAATTTATTTTCTATAACTCAATTAAATTTTTGCCAATATGGCAGAAACACAATTTTATTTAAGATATAACCAACCCATCACCTTTATCTAAGATAGTACTAAGTTTTAGAAAATCTTACATAGGACAAGCCATTGGAGGAACTCACTGGGGTCTCAGTATCCTCTTTCTGTATGGGTGAGATCCACAGTTTTATCTGGACCCATTTACTATCCATGCACTTTGTCGTGTAGGCGTCTCTTGTTCCTCTATTTCTTTACTCTCTATTTCTCGTACTTTCATAGACACAAGAATCATGCTACTATTTCCATGCAAAGCTAAGGCATGGGAATTCCTGAAAGGCTATCTAAGGGCTTGCCTTTTCTCATCACTTCCATGACGCTATCTAGGAAGTAAAATTCAGATTCTCTTAGGGGAGAAACCACCCATTTCAGTATCTTGTCCTCGTCATATCCCATCTCACCCTCTTTTCCAATGGAAATTTTACTATTTGGGTAAGAGCGGAGATTCTCCTCTTAAACTTACCCTTGTTTATTATTTATTGTAAACATAGTTTTTCTCCATTTTTTGAGAGAACTAGTCTCTTGGAAGATAGTAGTTGGGACAAGTCTGTTTTGTCATAATCCATCTCTCCTATGAGGTACAGAGCAGCAAAAGTTCTAGTTGCTTGACATGAGGGGTAAAGCAAAGCAAAAGGGAGAATATCTGAGAAAAAAATCACAGTGGATAACATTGCAAATATGTTTATTCCTACACTTAAGTATATTAAGATCAGCTCATGATTTTTTGGGGAGTTCAAATAAAAATCAAATATATAATAAAACCATGTAAATGAAATAACGTAGAGAATGTATTCATTATTTTGTATTCAGTTCTTGAAAGGACATTTAAGTCACTGGTTCTAGTGGTTCAGTATGAAAAAACTAATAAATTTTTTTCAGATGCTTATGATCTAGTTAAGAATGACAATGTGTAAATAAGTGCACAAAAGTATTACGGATTATAAAAATATGTACAAAGAAGACTGTAGATAAAAGTATAGGAGTGGTCATGTGGAGAAGGATTAGGCAAGTCTTTACAGAAGTAACAAACCTTGAGCTGAGTGTTGAAAATAGCCAGATGTCCTCTAGCCGGTCAGAGTAGTGTAGGTCTTTCAGGGAGAGCAAGCAAATAGAAAAGATAGAAGGCACAGCATAACAAAACAGGGTACATACTAGGATGAGGAAGTCGAACATGAAAAGAAAATGTATGCAGTTTAGCAAAGCAATAGCTCAGTGTGGCCTAGGTTAGAAGAAAAATGACTGAAGACATAGCATTCTGAAGGCCCCTGTGTATTAATTCCTCTAGACTTCGTATGCCATTTTGAAAGATTGGAACTTTAATAGTAAGGTGTTGAGTAACATTGAATGGTTTTAGAGGAGGGAATTAACAAGAAGAGGGGAGTTAATGAGACTGAACTTGGTTTTAGGAATATGTTGGTTTCAATCGTAGAGGAAAGATGTGAAACAAGCAAAGAAAGAAGCAAGGAAACAATTTTGAAGAATATTTCAGAAGTGTAGGTAAGCTATATTTAAATCTAGTTTGTTGCAAATGGCAAGATTTCATTCCTTTTTTTGTGATTGAATAATGCATTCTATATATATATATATATATATATATATATATATATATATATATCAAATTTTCCTTATTCAATTATGTGTCGACGGACATTTAGCTTGGTTCCATATTTTGGCTATTTGAATAATGTTGCAATGAACATGGGAGTACATATATCTTTTTGAGATAGTGTTTCTCTTTACTTCAGATAAATATCCACTAGTGGATTGCTGGAACATATGGCAGTTCTAATTTTAATATTTTGAGGAATCTCTGTACTTATATGTGGAATCTAAAAACAAACGAACAAACCAATCAAATAAAACAATGAAACAAAACCAAGTTTGTTGGGAGCCGCACGGGAGAAGCAAAATGGCCACGGCCCGTAAGGTTCCTGCTTCTCTTCCTGCTGATCAGCAGAAAGCCCGCGCGCGCCAAAGACAAAAGCCCGCGCGCGCCAAGACATCCGCACCGCCTACCCCTCACATCACCTCCCCCCACTTGAACGCCCCTATCAGATCGCGCTACGCTATACCGCCCCTTCCCTCAACCAATCCCCTGCCTACAAGTATCTCTCTAACCCCTCCCTCTCTGTATATATATATATATATCCCCATTTTGTAATAAAATTTGGAGGCTTGATCAGAGCTTTGTCTTGCCTCCGCTCCTTTCTCTCGCCCGTTTTTCCCAGGTTGGATCCTCCTCGCCGCCCCTACGAATAACTAGGTTCCGCGGGTCGGGACAAGTGGCGCCCAACGTGGGGCTCGAGGCACGGATCCTTCTCAGACGGACCCCGA